>JBAJFG010000232.1:1200000-1502533 GCA_037903475.1 Ancylostoma caninum | reverse complement strand
TCTTCCTCTATTTCCTCGTATCAAGAAGTGCTGCAGTTCTCGTCAAACTCCTATGCGATTCAAGCTTTGATGAGACCATACGTATCCATAGTGGGAACCGCTATGCTCCTAAAATTCTGAGAATATCTCAGGTGAAACTAAACGAAACGAGGAGATCAGCATTGCTTATTAAAGAGCTTTTCAAGCTCTATTTCCTTCATTCAAATACTGCCTTCCAAATCTCTTTATTGGAGTTTTTTTCCCGTCGATAAAGTGTCGATAAAGTGTCGATAAAAACGCCTTTTTTATCGACACTTTATCGACGAATTTTTCAAAGCGAAAAAGGAGAGTTTCAGGAAACTTCAAATACGTTTAGAACCAGAAAATCATCCTCTTTTACCTCGTTCCTAAACCGTTTCAAAACATTGAGTGTGAAGCCTGCAATCAGTTGTTTTACAGAACCATGTCTGCCCACAAGGACAGCTGCCAGTGCCGAGCGTCACAACTTCCTTCTACAACTCGCAGACTCTATTATGACCTGTCCATAATTCCACACAGCCTCAGAAACTAACGTATGTGCAGATTCTTCCAAAATAACTTTTTGCAAAAGTGATGACATCGGCGGGGATCGAACCCTTGACCCTGGTTTCACATAGTTCTGGTGTTGTAGCGCATGGAACATGCACTAATGACCTGCTCAGTGACAGATACATTCAAATGGGAGTAACACACTAACGCACAGACACAATTGTATTCTGCAAAAATAGTGCGCTGGCGGAGATCGAACCCTTGCACGTGTTCCAGCCTGATACTCGTGTTGTACCCATTGGAAAATCTGTTTTCCACTTGTTTATTTTCACTGTCCGAGGATTACCAATTTACCTTACCTTCATTTTCTGTGCTTGGCGGCGCACGGATTCTGACCTTGTGACGACGTAAGGCGCCAACGCGCAAACGTGCCTTCTGGATAGGCGTGGGGGCGGAGAGGTCATCATGCTCACTGCATCATGACTTGTGAAGGAATAATCGGATATAAAAGGATAAACATGGCTGTCTTGTCTCACTCTACTCATTTCTACATTGATTACGCGCCTACTTATCTCTTTTCACCTTTACAATGCTACTGTCTTGAAGCATGATAGTTTAATATGTATTTGATTTTCAGTCAGATCATGTTCCACCACCAATTCTCGATGCCGCAGTCCGGGCCCTGGTTCCATGGGATCGCATCAAGGACAACTACCACCCCCAACCCGCTGCAGAGCACGGTGATGTACATGTGGATCGCAATAATAGCCATCGTACTGGCCTTCCTCAGTTTCGCCATAGGAGTCCTTGTGAGTTGTGAAATTAATGCCTATTTCGTGCACATCTAGTTGTAAAGTTGATTCTTTTCAATAAATGAAACTATGGCTTTTTTCAATGTGTATTATTTCCAGGTGTGGTGCATCTTCCGACAGATGCGGATCCGCGAGCACAGACGGCAGCTGCAGGCACATAATGATGAAGACTTCGAGATAGGCCATCCACGCCCGACCCCGAGAATTCTTCTCGAATTTGTGGAATAACTGCACAAAAAGCTGTATATAGATTTATTATATTTATATAGACATCTATTTCAAAAGAACCACATAATAAATTTTTTGATGCCGCTGTTGTCTTCCACCTCGTATTGCTCCCTGAAAATAACGTATTGGCAGGATTCCTTCCAGAAACACTCAATTATAGGCACAGTACCGCAGTCTGAGGGAGCCAAGCACAGGAGAGAGACACGTGTGTGAATTCCATTAGTAAGCCTGAAATAAGTGTAAAATGGAATAGTGAAGAATTGTGTGTTAAAACTGAATCAAAATTAAAACTGAAGAAAATTGAAAGAGAAACCGATTGAAGGGTTTTGAACTTACTTTACATTTCAGTCCCGAAAACTGCCGTCTGAGGCAGCCAGGCACACGCGTGCGAACATTCCAATATTAAACCTGAAATAACCGTATAATGAAATTGCGAAAAAATAAAACAATAAGCATGGAAAGTCCCTGTAATCAGATGAAAATGGAAATATCGATTTTCTTTTCTTGTAAGGACTTCTTTTCTTGTATGGACCAAACTTCTCTACGGTGCAAGATGAAATTATAATTCAAAATTTTTACGAAAATAATTCACTTTCAAAATTTCTGATTCACTTTCAAAAAATTTCATTTTTCAATTATAGAAGGAATGGGGGGGGGTCGAATAGGTACGGAGGGGGGTCGCCTTGGGATCCACCTGTTATCGACATCACGCTTGACCCTGTTCAGAAGTACAACTGTTCAGAACCCAAATCTTTGCGTCGGCTGATTTCTTTACTATTGGATAACCTGCCTAAATGCCCATATTTGTGGCAAAACTTGATTCCTTAACACCAACTTTTTACCTTGGCTAATATTCCCGCCATGTACTCACTATCGCTAGCATTGTGTGAGCATCCCCAGGTCTTCACCCAGACAGGTGTGGTACCTGGTACAAAGGAATCCATCTGTCCAAGTTCGGCCGGGTCACGCTTGGATCTCAAAAATGAAACAGGTAGCATTTGGGTATAGATGAAGATAAAATTACCCTTTTCAAGATGGTAGACTTTTCAAGGGTTGTTAGTGAAGTAAAGTAAAACTAAGGAACACGATTTGCTTTTTTCGCTATGTAATATAGCAGCTCTTGATAAAGCCATCTGAGCAATCTGATTCTGAGTGAATCAATGAGTTAGCTTCTGAAAAATCGTACAAGAGAGAGTAAACTAACCTTTCGAACGTTATAAAAGGTGACTCTTAACTAGTCCATACAGTAATAAGTAGTTCATTTTTCTCGACGATTTTGTATCGAGCGCACTTTCAATATTAGTAACTAACCGTATTTTGATCTGCACCTCTTCAAGCTTCCGAGCTTCATTGATATCCCTTATGTCGAATCCATCTTCTATATCTGCCATACTACCTAAAAAGAAATGAGATAACACTTAATCTCGACAATGTGCGCCATTCATCTGAGGCATATATTCTTTCCCACTCTGCAGTTTTGATGAGAACATGACGCATACAAGCTCTGCACCCTTCAAATCACTCAACTTCTTTAATACAATTAAACCCCAGCAGTCTTGCCATGATGTAACCAGTTCTCTAAAATAATGCCAATACGATAAAAATAGGTTTTCATGAGAGCGATGGAACACTTAGCAGATCTAGAATTTGGTCATTCCATTTTAACACACATTCTCCAATGTGTTCACTTTGTGAGCACAACGTATCTCCTGTGATCCGACAGAGATAGAAGCGGCAAAACTGTGTCATCAGAATAACGATACTGTAGGAGAAAAAAACCCAGTTCAATCCAGATCTGAGAAGTTTGGAGTTCCGGGAGCCCTAACTATGGAACTGTTCCTGTTGTTATGCATAATTAATGTAGTTGTTACTATTTGCTGTATTTCTGTTGATTGGCATGTACTTATATCGTTGCCAAGGAAATGGAACAGATCGATGCTTCAGGATCCAAAGATAAGCAGTACGCTAGGTGGAGTACCGTAGTGCAGGGGCTGGATGCACAATTGAGATTACCCACAGTAAACGCGTTAACATACCTCAATTTTACCCTCCGCCAACATAGGAGGCAACACGTTTACCCATAGCAACTTCAATGGTGCGTCCAGGTCCAGCTCAGCATTTCCAGCTATTGGCGAGTGAAGAAGGCAATGTGAGGTCTACCACTGTCGTATAGCGTCTCCCCGCCAGTCATTAGGAACGGTGACAGCCAGCTGGTGCATTCCAAGAAGACAGACGTGGAAGGCAAGGGGGCTGCAGGGTGGAGAGTGTATTTATAAAAGCACTGGTAGCTCCTACAGATGGATAATTTGTAGATTTTCGGTATGGAAGAGAAGAAACTGCCTTCTTCTGTTTGACATTATGTCTAGAATATAATAGTTAACATTTGTATAGCCCATAAAGGACTAAGGGCTACCCCCCCCCCCCCGCATTTGATGTGTGTTCCCCATTTGCACAGACTTTTTAAACAATGCAACGCGGCACCACACATCGCGCAGGTAGTGCTGTGCACGAAGTGGCACACTGCTTTGTACTTTTAGTCACTTCGACTCCGATTTAACCATGGAACCGACTTTTTTCGTGGTATGGCAGCTTTTTTCGTGGTATGGCAGCCCTACATGGAGTAAAAATTGACAAGTAATCCGCTCTAAGAGTTCCAATTCGAAAAGTTCAAACTAATTTCGGCTAAAATACGTATGTAATACAAATGGCATAACAGTTCACTCCCCTGACGTTCCATTAGGCAACTGATGGATGGTTCGGAGCAGAGGTACTACCTTAGCAACCCTCCTCACATTCAACTCAAAAAACTCGGCGGTTCCTGGCTGCTTTCTAAGCAGCTGCTCAAAACCCGAACCCCGTCCGGTAAGCCTGCATGTTTCAGGGAAGCTCAGAAGTGCAACCTTTCTATAAACTCTTCCCCGAACCTGCACGAGCAGCTGACACATACTGACGAAACGGGAAAAAAGGGCACACTACGGTAGCAAAAACGTCGACAAAAAGCCATTTGTTAGACATTTGCAACACTTCTATGCATAAGTAATGCAATCCACGAGGGTCTCTCTCCCCGCGTAAAGTGTCAATCCCCATCAGCCGCGCTTTTCGCGCATTTGTGAGAGATGGCACGAAAATAACTATAGCATCTCGCCTCGCCACAGAAAAACAAGCTTATCTCCGCAGAATGCATGCACTAGAACCCATTATACGACGCAACGCCCGCACCGGCACTTCACCCAATCCCTTTTGCCGTTATTCTAACCACTCGCTGATGACGCGGCGTTCGGCTGAGCGTTCAAATTGAGAGCAATCGCTCCCCAGTGAGCGCCCTCTCGCCGGCATATTTGATTTCGGGCAATTAGCAGACACCACATGCAAATCACCCGGGATTATCTCCCGGTGGGCACGTCGCTTATGCTAACGCTGTGTAACCAGCGATAACTCAATCCTGCGGCCGCGTCTATGAACAAGTCTTCAAGGGCTGGCTGCAACGAGTTTTTGACATTCGAATGAGGGAAGCCCGCGCTGAACAGCCAGTTGTCGCGAAGTGCACACTTCAGATCTAGATGCGCTCGAAATGGAAGTATCCCAAGGCAAGAGCATTTCATGGTCCAAAGAAGCTCTTACAACTGTAAGACTTGCAAAGCCACAATAGGAATTCTTTATACTTTTCCATTTATTTATTCATTTATATTCCCACAATCTTATCCAGCCCCTCCGTTCCTCAACAACTCCTTTCCCAGACCAGTTCAAAAAACCTCGCAAATTTATAAAATAGAGGAGAAAATTTAGTACGAGTTCATACACGTTAACCCAAAGCAACAAAGTTTAGTATAACGCGTTTCAACGTCAGCTAACGGACGAACATTGTGACGCAGCCTCCTTTGCTAGTGGTGCAGTAACGACAGATCTTCGCTGTAATTTGCAAGCTGTACGCTAAACGGCAAGCACTCGAGCTCCAATTTACTGTGACACCAGGTTTGACATGTTTCCACGTGTTCTTTGCTTCCCTAACTACTCTCGAACTCTAACAATTGATGAAACCGACTATAGCTCCACGTTATACGGGATCGAATACGAGTATATAAAGCCAAAATAAGCAAAGAAAGCAGTGCTACGGCCTATTACTAATTTAACTGATATGGATTGATCACGGATAATGAAAGGAAGACAGCGGCGTGTATGCAAGCAACACGTTTTGAAAGTTCAAAAGCTACTTGGTCTGATAATTCGATGTTTTGTCGTGTAGCTCAATATAAGTTGCGCCGACAAAAAATGAAAATTCGAACGGACTTTTAAAAGCTAAATCTTAATCCATTTTAAGATAAATTAATGAACCATTGATTAATTTCGTCCCAACCCAACCCCTCACCACCCACTCTTTGACCTCTTGCGTGCAATGAAAAAGGCGCGGCGCAACATGTCTTCCGTCCACAAGCAGAATGGGCATTCATGCGGAAGGCGTGAATAATTATGCACAGCGGAGCATAAGCGTAAAAGATCCAATATTGCAAGCGTGTGCCTCGCACCAAACCATTAACACTCCAACAATACAAAGGGATTTACTTATATACAATCTCAAAACGCTGCTAACTGTACATTGTGTAACAGACAAACATGATAAGTAGAGCAGCTTATTATAATTTAAGACCACACTTCTGGGATTTGGTACTACAATCTTCCTCAAAAACACGTTATAACGTTCAAGGAAGAGGAAATGTAAACAGTTAAGAATTGAATTCGTCGATCGAAACCTATTGGTGATATTCCGTCAACAAGGGAACTTCTAGATAGAGAAAAAAAAGATCTTTGGGATATTTCTGTCGATCAACATGGACGATTCGACTAGGCCACAAAACACAGCTATTCGCTACACTAACGCTTACCCTATCGGCTGGGAGCAGAGTAATAACCTGATTCTATGCATTCTCAAGAACTACACGTTAGAACATCAAATATAAGACAAATAACTGAATGACGATGAAACCGATTACAATGGCAAATGTTAGGACATGTGAAACAATCGTCGTGGGCAATCAAGGATGTTCAAAAGCGATCCATAAATCCATCATAGTAAGCGAATATGTTTGTTAGGAAAAAAGCTCTCTATAGAAGGAATGGCAGGACATATTTTATGAGCCATTGAGAGGTATGTAGATTAAAAACTTGTCAGAGAAAGCAGTTCATATATGTAGTGGCGGGGAAAATAAACAACAATGACTAGATTATCCCCTGTATGAAAGAGGTATCATAACTAGTGATCAACGTCTTCAAAAACGTCATCTCGCGTCTTGTGTTTTCAAAAATAACACGTGGGTCTTCGCTCTCACATCTGAAAATAATCTGAATCTGAAAAAAAAACGGATGACTATGATCATTCCATGCAAGCATTCGTAAAATTTTAGAACCTTAGAAAGAGCAGAGCATCTTCCTCTCCCAAAAAAAAAACTATTTTTGAAGCAAGAACATTAAGACTGAATGTCAGATTCTAACAATACTTGCACTTAGGCTGATACAAATACTACAAATAAATGAAAAGAAATTGGCACAAAAGAGAATGGCGATTTCTTGGTTTCAAAAAAAAAGAAGAAAAAAATCCAAAGTTCCTTAAACGAGAAGAAGCAAGCTTCGTCACCCAAAGCCATGCAAAATGAAAAAAAAACAAAAGGTATGCAGAAGTATGGATAGGAATTATGGCAGAACAATAATTTAGTTTTCAGCGGCTATGAAATAGGTAAGCTGGAAGCAACTCATGAGAAAAAACCTTCCTATCCTCTACATTCTAAAAGATGCCCACTGTACAAATCGTACACCCAGGACCAAGAATGCGAAGATAGAAAAGTGAAATTATGTGGAGATAGGCGAATAATCAAGATAGTGAAGAGAAGTAAAAAAGCTTTCTTCAAAGAAAAGATAGGGACTAAGCCAAGAACAAGTTGACAATGAGATACAAACTCACCTCAAAACATTAGGCGCCATAACCATCGCAAGATTAGAAACGTCCATTTTAGTGTGAGCAACGACTTCCTCGCGTGAAAGATCCTAGAATAAAAACTGCTAGTGACTCTGCTGAACAAATCTCAAAATAAAATCACAAAAAAAGCAAGTATGTTTACAAAACGTTCAATGGTAGAACTAAATCTGACCTGTAAACAAGAAACAAGCTTGGCTAACACAAGTTGATTCGTGTTGGGAAGCACTTGAATCAATCGAGTAACTTCAGCAGGATTTTCTGACGCAGCCAGAGCCCGTTGGTAGAAAGCATGCGGAATCAGTGGCTCAGGGAGCTGCCGCAGCCACAGTTTCAATAATCCAGCCGGAACGTGTGGATCGTGTACCACGGGAACGACGAACATATCAAGCCGAGCTCTAGTGGTCATCAACTGATCGGGATCAGCTGGCACCCTACAATGAAGCCAGTTGGCGCAGAGCATTTGATGAACCCCTTCCAGAAAATACTACTTTAAAACATTATACTGAAGGGAGAAAAACTCAGTTCATTTTTGAGAATATCGCAACAAAAACAGCGTCTTTCACTCAGCAAATACGAGAAATCGCAACCAGAAGACCTTTTCGAACAGAAATACTTAATTACTTCGTCAAAAACAATCGTATTTCGATACGAAAGCACAACCGTAGCATCAAACTCACTATGTTTCACACCTACCGTGTGAAACGAGCCCAGTGCACGGAAAATTTACAAAAGACCTACCTGAACAACCCCTCTGTCCTTCTTGCACCTGACTCGTAGAGTAGATCAATCAGTGTTGTTTCAATCCACGGCAACTGGAGCTGCGGGTATCGCTCAGCCTGCATTTCCATCAGTTCACACAGTGAAGCGGAGAACTGTGGCGGATTAAAGATGTGAACCTGAAGAAATACGTTCTGAGGACGGGAAACAATTTCGAAAGAAAATTGTATGGTGAGTAAATAGTGAACAATGTATGTTTTCGCGCAAAATCACTGCATGCATAAGCCAAATTATCTGTAAATGAACAATCGTTGTCTCAAAGAAATCCCAATTCACTAAAAGCCACACAAATCGACTAACCCTAGCCTCTTGCACAGCCGCAAGTGTCGGCTTTGCCCTAACTTGTGACTTCGACATTCGCTTTGCACACTGCTGAGCGAAATGCGACACCGCTACCTAAAAAAACAATTGGATGAAAGCACAAAGTAGAAATAAAAACCTCGTGGGAGAAAAAGAAAGGAATTCTATAGCACAAAATGCTAGCAGGAAGAAAATTGCAACAAAATTGTGCGAACCTCTGGCCGATCAAAAAGCTTTTCAGAATTCCTATCGATGAACTCAGTTAGCAATGCAGCTTGCTTCTCAGAAGGTGTCACGAAATTCAAAAATATAGCTAGAAGTTCCCATCCACGCCTGTAAGCACATTATCTGTATAAAATTTACCGAAAAAATCGAAAGGAAGACTGAACTCGGCAACGAGAAGTGAATGACTATCGACGAGATATGAAGTAATCCATACCTAACACTATCTGGTCGCTCATTATCGGTAAGCTGCTGCATGAGCTGGGCGACGGCTTCATCAGCGCATTCCTGCTTAGACAGGCCAAGCTCACACAAGGTCAAAGCTTGCTGAAAATTATCGGAATTACACTTTTTAGAAGGGCCCGGTGGAATTTAAAAACAACAAAAAAATGACATAAGTAGTGTTAGCCGCAAACAACGTTGTTGTTGGAAAATTATGAATAAAAGAACAATTAAATAGTGTTAACCTGATCGATCGGCGTTTTACTCTTCCTATCACCCATATACCCTTGAATAAGTTTGAAGATCGCCGGCGAATCCTTCTTCAGTTGTTTATTGTCAGGAGCAGAAAGCGGCTGCTTTGGTGCTTCTTTCATCCAACCTAATAAAAGCAAAAATGAAGATGTGAGACCCTGGCGCGTAGTCAAGTGTCATGGCGGTGAGATGGACTCCAAAACTCACCATCACGCTTTAGGCGATGGTTGCATACCAGCTCTCATCCATGGGGTATAGGATAGCAGATCGTTGCCATCCACGTCATTGCTAGAACATGCATGTGGTAACAAAGGAGATCATCTCCCTGTTAGGAGCTGATCGCCTTCTCATGCTTTGGAAATAGTGGGAGAGGCTAGTAGACGCAGAATTACCTACCCCGAACGTCTCATTCTGCGTCTACTCACCTCTCCTACTCTTTCTACAGCATGAGAAGGCGATCAGCTGCTAACAAGGCGGTGATCTCCTCTGTTGCCACATGCATGTTTTAGTAGTGACATGGATGGCATTGAACTGCTCCTATACCCCGTGGATGTGAGCTGCCACGCATCATCGCCTAAAGTGTGTTGGTGAGTTTTGGAGTTCATCTCACCGCCGTAACACTTTACTACTGGCCCCTCATCCGCAACTTATACACCTACCTCCTGTGTTCGCGGACTTTTTTGGACCCGTATTAGTAGAAAATAATTGGCGCTTTTGTGTCGGCGGACTCGACGAGCTAGAAGGAAAAATAGAAGGTAACGTGATGAAGATAAGTTAGAGCAGAAACCAGGAATAGGGCTTAAACAGGGAAAAATTAACGAAAGAACTGTTGGAAAGGTTAGAAAGTTCGCTTTGAAGTAAAATATGTAAGTGTTTCAGAAGATTTCTATTGCGTGTCGTCCTTGCACAGGGGCCGTGCTAATCCTCTCTGCATTGTTCCACTTCAAATATACGTTCAGGAATGAACAAAAAAGATTTTCTATTGAGAATGAAATCACAGGTTTTTGCATCTTCACAACCACTACAACGTATATAATCAAGACCTTGCAAGGAGGTGAAATTTATGTCATAACGTTAGCTCGCAAAGGAAGTACTGATGAAACCTAAAGTTGAGAACAACGTGCAGCAAGATGATGGATCCAAGAAGAAAATAAAACGTTAATTAAGTAGCTGAAGCCAAGGAGAAACAACTTAAACTTGCCGTGACGATCGAGGTGGGATGGAGTCTGCAGAAGGCGCTGTAGACATTGTCGACGTTGTCCCCATCGTGGGAAAAGGTGGAAATTGCCGAGGTGATCTTCCGAATTCCCTATTGTTATAGTCGCGATATTCACATCGTTCTCCTATCGATAGGCTATCGCTCTGGTCGTCCAATGACATCCACTAAACATTTTGTGATCCATCAAAAACGAAAGAACATAGTAAAGGAAGGACACAGATTTGTTCATTTTAGCTGAATATTCTGCTCAGAGCAGGTACAACGCAAACAAGAAAAAACCGCTATGGGGAAAAAGTCTTCGACAATGCCCTAAGATGGTGACTAACGTCGAACGACTGTTGCATGCCATTCACGGTGCCGTTAGACGAACGACTCGCCGTCCTCGTCATGATGATTCCCGTCTCTGGACCGATATTCTGCGCAATGACACGTCGTGATCCTCCTCCAACCCTTCGGATTGCAGGTGATGTTTGAGTTTCGCATGTACGTCTCACCTGAAAATTGCATTCATTCGCGGTGAGAAGTATTATGACGTTAAGAAAAAGTTTTAGGAAACTCAAGCATTTCTTGCATGTACAAATCTTCACAATGCAATACAGCGAGGTCTAAAATAATTAGCTAGTATTCAGTCAAATCCAATTAATGCACTGTTCCAGCGAAATATTCATTTCAAATACATGGGGTTTCAAAAAAAATCCATCGAAGAGCACTGCCATAGTGAAGCAAAGCCCGATACGCGATTTAAGGCAATAAAGTAAGAATCCGCAGAAACACTCATCGATGGAAAAGGGGTATTTTATTCTTCTTGGATAAAGAAAAATGTTGAAACTGGTTTAGAAAATGTACCGTCCGCAAGAAGAGAGCAATTTTCACAAAGCACACAATCAGAACAGCAATATCGCTGAATCATCCTTGCAATAATAAAAATCAAGAAAATATCTTTGCAAAGGGAATCATGGAAATTATCGTTGCCTCTACTGAAAAGTACGGTGGAAAACTGGTTTCAAAAAGAAAAAAAAAAGCGTGAGAAAAGAGAAAGAGCAAAATCTCTGAATCAATGAGAAATTATTGTGTTGCCCACCTTTTCTTTTTTTCTAGATTAAATCTTGCTTACCATGAACTTTTAGTATAAAAAGGCGCTGATGTGTTTGACCGGCTTCACATTCATGCAATGACTCAGTGGCTGTCAGAAGTGAGCGGCATGGACTCAAATGGCGCACCTAGCACCGTTGCGGAGGAACAGCATTGAATGTAGAAAAGTAGACAATTTTAAGTAGTGAAGCAACGTTTGCGTAAGATTTCCTCTCCTTCTTCGTTCACTTCTTCCATTTATAGAAGTTGACAGTGTCATCTAGAGCTGTACTAGCTGTCTGGCAATACAGCCGACGTGCCTAATATCCCAATACAATTCCAAAAATATTCAGACACAACGCAATCCCATGCCTATATCTTCATGGGCTTACTCGTGCAGCGGTAGCATATTGGACTAAATCAATCGATGCTTGCTGACTTAACTGCCCGATCCTTCCCAGAAAGAACACTCCTACGAGAGCAGCAGAGCTCAGATCAGCTGATCGAGCAGAAACAGACTAGGTCAATTCAAAATGCCGCTAATGCAGTTTTCCTGCTGGATCAACTGGATCGTAATTCCGAATTAAATGCTTTGATTTTTGCATAGACATCGGAAATGAATCCTGCTCAAAGTTTACAATTCATTTTCAATAAAAAAGCACATAAAATCAGCTTACCCTGGCATGTTCTGCACTTTCAGTGTTTTCCTTTAGAGTCTGCAACTTGGCGAGGGGAATGATGTCGACTTCGACTCCCATTGGCCGTTGCCAGACTGTCTTCATAGAGGCGGCGTTGTAGTAATAATAACGACCCGTTTTTGAGTCGAACAATTCCCACCACTGATTTTCGTGCGTACGTTTACTGAAATGCGGAAATGGTGAATGACACATCAACGCTAGCGTCGGATTCGAAAAGGTGCACATTAGCTGAGTAACTGGAATTCTTTGCATTATTCGCAAACTGTACTGAGCTTGAGCACTAACTTGTGATGAAATGTAAGATTTTAGAATGAAAAGCATAGGGTAAAAAAGTAGGAGGTCCTGAACGCTCCCATTATCTCACAGTAACAACTTGAGCAATAATCGCGCTAAAGAGTAGTAGAAGAGCGATTGAACATCTCAAGTGGCAAGTATATTCTTTTCAAATTCGTACAAATACCTTAATTGAGTACTGAAGCAGCAAAGTCAAGTTAAAATAATGTCTACAAGACTTAAAAGAAAATAATGTCCACAAGGCCCAAAAGAAACTTTACAGATAATAAATGTTGTAAGCCTGTGAACAATCCACTCCAAAGCAGGAAATGTCCCGCAACATGACTCCTGCATTTCTTATTGCGAGAGTCAAAATGTCGTCTCCACTGGTCATAGCCCGCTCACACGCGCTACACTACGTGAAAGGTGACAGTCTGATTGTCTACGCATCCCCACATTTCACTGATATCAGCCTCAAAGTCTCCTATCTCTCATAATATGAAGTCAGGGGATCCCTATCTCGCATCCGTTCCCCGCCTCTGCTTTTACTCACTGTTAGAGAACAACGAATATTCCTGGCAGTTGTGGTTCACCAGCAAGCATATATCCATCCATGTTTAGTAGGCAGGTGCAATAGTGATAGGACTGACGCGCCGAATGAATATGAATCCTAGCTCTAAGCTTTGTTGTGTTTGACGTTTTGTAACCTTCTCTCTCTTGTTTGTAACCTCACTAAAGCTAGCATGAAAGGTTTGCAGCGGTTACTCCAATATAATACACTTAACAGTGTCTAGTTCAGAAGCGATATACGTGCCCATTGCCCTGATTTCCTCTCGTACCTCTCCATTATTACACTCTGGCACGTTCCTCCTTCCCTTAATGTCTCTCCAACTATTTTACTGGTTTAGACGGAGTAAACAACATTCTCAACGTTTAGATGAGTTCCGAAAGATGTCCTCTAAATGTAGGGACAAACGTTTACGAATTCTTTCGCAATTATTATGTATTACTTTACGTATAAACAGAGGTGGAGAACTGGGTCGCAGAGTTTATATGATGAGATATGTGCCACTGCGAAAAGCCAAAGGCGTCAAGTGCCGTCCCCCTAGAAGACAAAACATGTGTTCAACCCTACAAATATGATAGGAAATCTCCACTAGGATACAGAAGGTTATGAGCTGTATAAAGCTGTAGTAACCATATTTGACGAACATATACATACCATGGTATGGAAGAGAATTCCTAGCCAACTCAACAGAGAACAAAAAAATTGATGATGATGACAAATCAAACCATAAACCCCCAATGATTCACGTGGTAAACAATGCGTAATGTTGAAATGTATGATCTTACACTGAAGCACCGGGTGGCGGTTCCCACGAACATTGTCCAGTGATCAAATTGGCGTACATATGCTGTTTTGTTTGCGGCTCGACAATTTCCACCCATTCAACGGCATTACTGCAATATCGACGCACTATACAATCGAACTACACGTGTAGCAAGAAAAAGCCTTACCTTGACACACTCGGTACATCACCCTCAGCCGTAGAGGGACCATTACCGTTGTTAATATTCATTTCAAAGCAGAGAAATAAGGCGATTGATTAGCAAAGCATCTCGGAACACTGGATATCTGTAAATAAAAGCGATGGAGATGAAACTGATAGCGCGCACAGCTATCGACGAACACAGACAAAGAAAATTCCCACGCAGATTAGGCATCAATGAGGGGCATTATCGATTTTTTCCGAGTATATTGTGAGGCTCGTTGATATTTTCGGGACACGGTAGCCTAGTAATTGTGTAGGTGGGGAAAACCTGACGTAAAAATGCACAACCATTTTTCAAATGGTTTTGCAGCTGTGGAGTGGAGTCGCTCGTCTCTCCGTGATGTCATTCGTCGTGCGATTCGCTAGCTAGTTTTCTGTTTCTTCTTCCTCTTTTTCTTTCGGGACTTCACGGGATGAGAAGAGATGTGTGTTGGCTGTTTTTGCTGCTAACACTCGTCGCCACGTTGCCGGTCTTCCTGCTCTATCAACGGATTGGATCTGAAGTGGTTAGTCCCAAGTTTTTTTTTAGTTGCTTATTGCTTCCTTTTCTTACGCATGGATTTGTGTTCGTCAATTTTTTCTTCTGGGGGACCTACTTCTTCTCATCTAGAAGCCAATGTCTTCCTAACTGACATTTCTGAAATCCATAACCTAAACGTGTGATCAGAGAAACTATTACCCTTACAATCAGAACAGGAACAGAAGCCATTATCCGTAAGAGGGTCATCGAATTAACCATCGCGTACCGTACGCTTTGCAACCAGCCGGCGGCACCGTTTTCTGCTGATCTCGACCTAGCGCACTTGGCAATCGCTAATATGAACCTATCCTTCTTGGTTAAGGATCGTTTTCGTCGGATTTGCACTTATTGAACAGAAACGGTATGGTTGAGCGACAGCTTTGCCTCTGTTCGATACTTCATTTACTTTCATTTCATTTATTCACACCACATATATTATCAATTACACTCCGGTATTTTACAAGTTTTTAATTAATTGCTGATGTTGTTTACCCAACTGCTTTTCCTTGAGAGTGGAAGATTACATTGAAAGTGAAGAGGAAAGCCACTACCTATGGTTGTGCACATCCCCTTTCACATTCTGCTTCTGATAACAATGCTTACAATGCTATTACCACTAAAGAAAGGACTCTTGCCAACGACTGCCAAAATCTCACATGAGACAGAACAGAAGCCTCCTTCTCTCGCTATTCCTGTGAACAAAGGTTAGCGCATTAAAAGTTATTGCTTTTGCATTGCTTTTGCTTATTTCCTCTATCAACAACCTCAGGATTATCATATAAGAAAATGTAAAAGTGTGTCGAGGTTACGTGGGAAATGAAATTTAACCGTATGATTTGTCTAGCACTTCAATTCCGAACCTAGTACAAATTTCATACGAAAAATCTTTTAATTCCATTGAATTTGTTATGTCGTAGCCTTCATCACCCTGAACTATGACTATAACCCCGAGTTATGCTTCTAAGACATGACCACAGGAAAGTTTAGGAAGGGAGAGCAGAGAGATAATCTCACCAGAACTTGTATTTTATCTGAACTTTGTATCCATAGCGTTGTAAATGAGACACAATAAATCAATCAATCACAATATTTCTGCCTTCGCGCGCTTTGCTGTACAAGAATGTCATTCCTCCTTTCACATTCCTTAGCCTAGTTATTTCTAGTACACTGGGAAGCATGTGATCCATATGAGTCTATCAGTTGCTTCCGACCAACTTAAATCAGCTACGTTCTTGTGAAACCAACGTGCTTTAGGGCCTTTGGTGACTATTTTGTGTGCTACAGTTAATAGGCACGAGGGACATTGATGAAATCTTGAGTTTGTCAAATACGATGACGTGGAACTGACCAGTTTACGTGCCATGCCTGACATAAAGGACGCTTTCGAGTCCTATGAAACGATGAGAAATGTTTGGTTGGACAAAAAAAATGTGCAAGTCACGCAAGCTTCAGAAGAGAAAGAGATTCCAGTGCACTAGAATAGTCGGATGCGTTGGCAACGCAGCAAACGAACTGATCGAAGCGCCTGCGCTCTCCAGTGCGTCGGTATACTGCGATTTTTCCAAATGTCGCGCACGAAGATAGTGGTTTCTTTCCTCCTCAACTAATGGAAACTCTTGAAGCTATCAGGAGCAATTAGCGCGCTCAGGCTGTCATCATTGTAACTGGCAGTCGTTTGCCTGCACAAGAGTGCGAAACACTTCTGCCCATGGTTCTCTGCTTTGCTAACCATTTACTCGAACTAGCCTCTTCTCTGAATCCATGTGATTAATCTATTCGTAGACATTCAAAGACAAAGCCATCAAGTGGTCGCAACCACCTTCAACCGCTATCACTGTTATTCAGTTCGGTTTTGAAAGTGTCTTTTTCTAATGACGTTAAATTGATTGATAATGAAAATACAAACAATTTCGGTAGGAGCAGCAGTAGAAGACAAGCTTAGAAGAGTCGCACGCAGTGACTTATTAAAGTGATGACAGGCTGAGCCATGACAACCTCTGTGACAGTTACTGAAACTAGCAGTTTATAATTTTGTTATTGTGATATCAGAGAAGGCCACTGAAACAAAGTGATTTCTTTGGTAGATTGAAGCTTCTAATGCATTCCATGTGGAAGAAAAACAAGTGAAAGCTGCTAATAAGAGGCAAAGAATCAAGTTCTATCACCAAATGCTGAAAAATACCCGTATATGCATAGAGCTTCTTGAACCCATTAGGGAGATACTGTCCATTCATGCATGCAGCCGGGGTGGTGCGTATCCTGATGCCTATCCATAGGGCACAGTGACAGAAGGCTGCTTAACCTAAACGTAACTAACTCTGCTTAGCGAGATTATCACCTCTGCTTCTCTTATTCACTCACTCCAACTCCTTATTTATTAACTGTCTGTTTGGACTAACTGTTCTACAGGAGACTCATGAAGTAACTAGACTGGTAGCATGATTAATGTTCTAGACTGGTAGCAAAATACCGATTAGAACGACATCAGTAACCAAAGTTGCTGATGTCGTTCTGATCGGTATTTTGCTACCAGTCTAGAACACTAATCGATGCTCTCCTCAATATCAGCGAAATAGACCTTCGTTTGATCGAGCAGGTTACACAGTGATTGTTTTTTCTTCTTTCTAATGTGCTTTCTTCGCTTTCTTCGAGAAAACTGTCATCTTTAAGAAACAAGTGGAAGGATTCCTCAAACAAGAATAATTAGAGGTCTCTTTTTCTTTAAAATTAAAAAGTTCTATGAAATAATCTGAGACTTATTCGTTTTGTACATAGTGTACTGTAATGTGTTTATAGATTGTTTTCACATGGATACATCCATGTAATGAAATAAATATATAAATAAAATACGCTTCATTTTGTCAGCGCCGCTTTTTCCGCACGGCTCACTTTCACGACTGCAGCTCTAAGAAATATCTAGTACAGACGTTATTCTCATCAATTTCTGTTGAGACTGTTATTCTCTAACAGTTACTTTAGGCATTTATCTTATTCTGCCCGGGGCCCTCCCCCCCCCCCCCCAGTTTGCTGAGTGGAATAGTTGATCATGAGGGTCTGATACATGCAAGTATGTCCAAGTTTAAAGAGCAGAGAACATGGAGATTGTTAGAAGTTTAGACTTTGCCCAAAAGTGTGAACATTTTTGGGGCTCAAGTTTTGATCAAGACTGGTTTCGCTGTTGCTGCATTCACTATAGTGCCATGATAAAAGGAAAGGACATCGGCTCAAACTGCCACACAGCTTTATGTGCTGTATGCGGAGGCTCAGAGACGGTCGAAATTCTGCTACTGTAACGTTTTCTACTGCTCTAATGAGCGATAACTAGCCCTAAACACGTTTCTTTTGCAAGGATGCTATAAAGAACCTCAAAACACTGAGCAAATCCTACAAATAATCTAGAGTGTATTTCTTAGATGCATTTCGAAAGGGAAGTCAGCGTATACAATATTCAGACTCATGAACAACTGCTTTCGTACTACCATGACGAGCTCAGTTCAAGCAGCACAGGCCGTGGTATGTTTTTTGGATTACTTTGAATTTTTTTTGTCATTTTCGCTGTGATGAGTTGGACTGTTCCAGCACCGTAACACATAGTGTTTCTTATTGGTGCTTTAGTTTTTTTTTGAGAATTTAGCATTTTATTTTAAATTTCATCTCAAAGTATGTGTCACTCTGTTATTTTTAGCGCACTTCGGAAACGAAAACATGTTCTATTATATCCCTGCTCAATAAAATAGTGTCTGATAAAAAAATCATGCAGTATTTTAGAAAATCTCAGCAAATAATGTTTTTACTGCACTCTCAAGAGAAAAATGGAAGTGCTACCTGAAACTATAATAGTTGTAGGGCCACATTTCATTTGAACATTACGTATAGTCCACTAGAAGAGGTCCGAGCTTCAAAATTCGTTGACACATTTTCAGCTGTGCAGCTGGATCCCAAAATCTGTCTGTTTTTCGGTCATCACCTGAATCTTCAAATTGTTTCAGATAGTGATACATCTTTGTACTGTATGCAGTTTCCTAAGAATATGTCTTCATATCCTCACTGTTTCGAAAAAATGCAATGGTTACGTACCGGATGGAAATCTCACAAGTGTTATGCTTCTCTTGGAGTCGACGGGTACTGCGTTCACATTTTTTCTGATGCATTGTTGACACGCTTAACAGCACAGGTTCTTCAGGTCAATTTGTTCATTCCGCCATTACCTGTCTCTAGTGGAAAACCACTGTCCTCCCACAGATTCTGGCAGAAAACGGACGACTGTACAGCAGTTCGCCGAGGTAGTTTATTCTAACATCTGGCGGTTTTTCTGTTCAGTATAAGCAGACTGTACTTTTGCCTCAGTCATTCCTATCGGTTGGAATGCTATCTATCAATATTTGCTATCTACCGAGATGTTGCCCTTCAATCAATTGATTTCAGACGAACACAGACCTACAGAGACTGTTCAGCGTGCTTGTTGGTAAGGCAGACAATTATAACTACATTAGGGACCGGCTAGAACAACACTGGTCTAGCTGGACAGAGGCATTGAAGAAGACGGTTGCTAGGTATCCCAAGTCCATGTCCCATAGGAAAAAGATGAACGTGAGTGTTTCTCTAGGCCATCTTTATCCACCTCCTTCTATTCATCTAGAAAGGTGTTATGATTAATGGGAAGAAGCTGAGCGTAAGGTTGTAGCAACATTGTTGGTCAGTTACTGGTCAATATGATGCTTTTCTTACGCGCTTCACCATGGGAAATTCGAGTAGGTCATGTCAGTTGATGTGACGAGTCTATTGTAACGCCTTGGCGCCCCGCCGATGGTATTTTCTTTCATAGTGAAACCTTTGTAGATCCTGATCCATATGGGTTTGTTGACTGAGAAGAACCTACACATTGGCGAGAAGTCCAGCAGCGGTGGACCCCTTGGCGAATTGCTGCAGTGGTCGGATCTTATTGCCTGTTTGTTCTTGTTAGGACACAATTTGTACATATCGTCAGACAAGGCTACCCTACTAAGGTCAGTTATGCATACTCATTTCTTTAGGAACTTTAGAACTTGATGAGTTTTTTGGTTGTTCGTGCGTATACTCTTTTTTTTTCAATGTTAATTCGATGCGTTTTTACCGTTGCTGTGGTTTAATCAGTAGCTGAACACATCCTAACATTGTCAATTTTACCACCATCTTAACTGTGTTATAGCATTTCGTCGCATTGCTGAAGGCCAATATTGCTGTTCTAGTGAGAGTTGCTATTTTTTGCTCATCCTAATTTCGTTATGCATCACTTTTCCCCCTTAAATATCATCCTAATACATGTCCTGCCACTAATAACTTCAGAATTTTTTGCACTTATCAGGTTGTTCGGCACATTATCGCACCTATCTTGATTGCGAAATTACAGCAAAGAACTGTCTAATTTCGTTTTTATAAATGAATTTAGTCCTTTTTTTTTCCAAATTCTCCTTGGTTTCCATGTTCATTTTAGCGTCTAGAATGTTGGAAAACTGTACGAATTATCCTGCTGTTTTGAATTCATGGGGAATATGGGAAAGGTTTTATTGTTAGTTCTTCAATCATATTGTTTTTCGTCGAGAATAAAAATCCCTTCTGATATTTATAATTTCCACTCATACCGGTGTTGTGAACGAAAATCACAAGGATTTCCCTGTGCATTTTAAGCCTAGTCACCTTCTCTTATCTTTGTACCTCAATCACCTAACTGAATCCTCACACCTCACCACCTGTTTTGCAGTGCAACTGGATTCTTATCTACGAAGCTGGATCAAGTTCATGTTTTCAGACACGTGGATGAGTTCCCTATTAGCTCTCCTTGCCCTCCTCAAGACAATCGATTACGACTAGACCTAATAATCACGGATATCATTGGGCTGAGATCGTTCAAGAAGAGGAGGGATTTCCTTGTTCACCATAAGTAAGTTGGATGTTGGTGATCTGTATCGAGCTTCCCAGTTTTCCTTATTAGCACTGGCTACCGTACAGTTGGAATGACTCTTCAAGCTTATACGTTCTGTTTGTCAAATGTGTTAAAAATTTCTTGCATTAAACACATGAAACCGTTAATTCTCTTTCCCTAACGGATTTTTTGGGAACTTATTGGCTTCGTCGCTGTCACTACTTTATCAAGTAGTAGGTAACAATGGCAAATTGGTGTCTACCCTTTATTCAATTTCTATCTTTCTAGATGTCGTATAAGATTGGTAGATAGTTTCGGCACACATGTGGAATTCAACTACAGGTTGTATTTTAATGCTCACCAAAGCGAGTTTGCAATGAAAGGTATGAACTGTTCCATCTCTGTCCTCATACAATTCTATTTCTAATTGCTGTCGTACTATAGTTGTAAAACTATGTACCTATTCATTTGTTCAGGTACTAAGCAGAAGAACCCTTGGGGAGGGCATGGACTGCAACTTCTTCAGCACTGGACTTTTTTCCCGCATACTCCTGATAACGGTTTTCTTGGATTTGCAATCCATAGCTCCGATGTGGAACCTATGTTCGAGCGAGGCTCCCATGAACTTCCTGCTTCGCTAGTGTATGGGAAGGAAAGATATATGTGGAGCGAATCTGCTAATATGATTAATGTACTGACAAATCTTACTGAGGTTCTTTTTACGTTTTCACAGTTTTCTTTTCCAATTTTTTTTCACTGGAGTTTTTTCTTTGACATGGTTTCATTTGCGTTTAGCACAGCTCATGAACTAGTACCTTAGGTGCATGCTACTGTCGCGGACGTCAATGATACGAAATCCTCTCTTTTTTCGAATGTGATCAATCACGGTTTTCTAAACTCGACCGAAATTGCTTCCCTGCTCAGATCAGTGAACATATTCGTTGGACTTGGTTTTCCATTTGAAGGTTTGTGTATTCTTAATTGATTTTTCCTCTGCACTGGGATTTATGTGGTTGAAGCTTAATAGTTTTTGTCGTTATGATTAAATCGCGCGTCTTTTTCAACGTTTTCTTACATTTTCCTTAAATTTTCAGTTCAACATTGTAAAAGCAATTTTGTATTGTTGTGAGAAGGGAGGGCTCTTGGACGTAAGAAAAGGGTGGCACAATCTGTTTGAACACTGGTTTCCAGAGATCTTTGTTTCCGAAACTTTCTTAACGGTCCAAAAGTAGAAATTTGGTGGTTAGCGCATTGGTGTGTATCTTTAGCGCATTGGTGTGTATCTTAATTTGTCTATCTAAGTATTTGCGAGTGAAGTGTTTAAGGGCCCGCTCCTCTTGAGGCTATTGCTCATGGCGCTGTTTTCATAAATCCGAAATTTGATCCTCCAAAGTCGCGACTGAATACGGTATTCTTCCGCGACAAACCTACACTGAGAGAGGTGAGTGGTTTAGCATACTTATCCGATGTTGCTCCGGGAACCGTTTTTGCTTAAATTTTTGCCTTGTGGCACTGCAGTAGTACTGCATCACTGTATTTCGAGATTTTCTATTCACATCCATTTAGTTCACTAGTCAGTCACCGTATATGGAACGATTGGGGAAGCCTTATGTGTACACCGTTGACATTAATGACGACAGGGGTTTGACAGATGCGATAAAGAGTGCATTGAAGGAGAAAGTAAGTTTCTTCTCTTTTATTATGTGCACACAAGGGATTGTGAACATCTCTTCTCCTCTAATATTATCGAGTTGCATTGGTGCTCTTGAAATGGTCAAGCCACCGTTCGTGGGAATTTTCATTTTGAAAGTATTTCTTATCTCGTGCAATTGGCTGCTAGTGAATCACAGCGGTGGTGAGAACGCGAATAATCTTCACCTATCTGCGAAGGTATTGTTGCAAGATCGTGGCTACAGCCCATTAATATGCCTTACATGGTGGAGCATCTAGACAATGCTCTATCTTACCCAAAATTGGTCACTTGCACAACGACACTCAAAGGCGCGGGAAACAGCGGTGTGATTTCATGGATTTCTCGCGTGTCTCGTGCTATCTCACCACTGGATAATGTTCCACGTGCCTCAGAACGACAAAACCCGTCAAAATCTCACGACCGACAGTTTTCATGTGTGCTGCCTCTAAAATCTTGCAACATTGTTATCAATTTTTCTGATCTCTATCTACACATTCTCTGATTATGTATTAATGTCAATATAACATTTTCACTTCAGCCGATTCCTTTTGTACCTGAAGAATTTACACCACAAGGAATGCTGATCAGAGTAAATATGTTGGTATCACGGGATTTGTGCTCGAACATATCTGCGTGGCCACCACCTACTGCACTTCAGTCGATCTTGAGTGCTTCGGAGGAGTCGTGTGAAAAGGCGTGTGAATCTGCTGATTTAGTATGCGAACCATCGTTTTTCCCAATAGTGAACACTGCAAGTGTCCTGGAAAGGTACGTCATTTTTCGGTTTTCTTTTCTGGTTTATGAAATAGTTGGTTTCTATTCGCTTGCTTATGTCGGTTTTCGTTTTTTTTTTCTCTTTGATCTTTTTACGGTTACTTTTAGAAGGGTGATTGCTGTCACTTTTCTACCCATCATTTCCAGTCATCACCTAGAGTAGTGCGGTTTTCCAGTGAATCTTTGTGATTTGACTGCAATGGGGGCATTAGATTAAAATATGTAGCACTTTTTTGGATCTAATAATGATAGCAACTCATTTTGGAGGGTAAAAATGACTGGACATACGGTGAGCGTCGGTTGAGCTTACGAATTTCGCACGCGAATGTCTAGAGCAGCGCAATCCCCGTCTCGCTTTTGAGTCGTTACCTTTCGCTGCCTTTTTTAATGACATAAACTCGTCATGTGCGATAAGAAACGCCATACATGGTTGCGGTCAGCCACTACGTCAGCGCAAGAAAGCGACACTCCTTATGGTAGCGCTGCTGTAGACGCTCAAACCTTCGAATTTGTCACCCCCATCGTCACTAACTGTAAAAGACCATGTGCTAGATTATTACTTTCCCTTCCGAAGTGGTACCAGAAGTTAAGGTTTCCCTATTTTTTTTTCTATGTGGCATTTATTGCAGTCGTTGTATTCCGAATTTAAATGCACTTCTGAGCATCAGATTTGTTCAGTCACTATCTTTTCTTCCGTTTAGTTTGGTTGGCTGTACGCATGGCAATCTGAGTAATTCTACGGCACCTCATGCTCCATATAACTGTTCGCTGCAGTCCAGTTCACTTATGTTCAGTTGTGCTTCACGGCCTCCGCCAGGAAGCGGAATAATACGAATTTGTCCTTGTAGAGACCATTTGCCTGGACAATTGGCATTATGTAAAGAATGTGTCCACTAAGTTGGAATATGAATTAGTGTAAAGTATACTTTTTTCCAAATCCTCGTTGCTATCTCCTAATAAAATTAATTCCTTGTTGGGTGCTAGATTTTCTAGGCAGTTCTATTCTGTGTACACTCTGTCCTTTGGTCCACAAAAGCTTCACATCTTCTCTCTGCCACATTTACATTCTGCTTTAACTATGCAACAGTTGTATCACAATTTCCATTCTGTATTAATTTTTGGGTTTGTGCAGGGGTTTTACATGTCTTCGAGCGTAGAAGGCTACGCTCCCATACTACCTCATTTTTATGTTCCCAAATGTGAAATGTGCCCAGTATTTGAGATACTCGCGAGAATTCGCCCTTAAGTCAATGCCTGTGACAATAAAATAATAGTGCCATGCTTATACGGTTAATTTGCTCTTTTCGTCTCACAAGTGTTGAGATCACTCTCCTTATTTGCGTGCTGTGATTTGCCCAGCTTTTCTCAAATCGCTGTAAAGGTGTTCTAGTCCTATGAAAAATGTAAATGGTGAGTGGTCTATGAGACAGTTGCTGGCTGGCTACATTACTTACATTCTGTTGTTGCATAGTACTTGATTTTAACCTTTGTTTTCCAGCTTTTATGTCTTCTTGCTTGTTGCTCTAGTGGCTTGCGTTTCTCGTGTGCATCATTCCGTTTCATATCAAAATTTTTATCCGGTTTTGTTTAGATATTTTTTGTTCTTATTAGAGCAGGATAAATGTTTACGTTCACTGTACTATGTGAAGTTCAAATTCGTTGGTTGATCCAGCAACGCTATCGATCTGATTTTGCTTCGATCTCTCCGCACTTTATTTCCCATCATTTGAGTCACAGTGTAAATAGGTTCGACGCATCTGCGAAAATACCACGCGAGATAATCTTTTGGTTTTTCAAGCCCTTCTCAGCTTATTCTCATTTATGATTTAACTAGTGCTAATTATAATATTTCTCCTCTCTCTAAGTAGCGTAGCAATCGCTCCAGATCTCAGCGACGTGAGCCTCTGACCATGTCAAAAGCGACTAAGGTCTAAAATCGACAATATCCTCGCCTTATTAGCTCTCGTGGTTCTGCCTTCGGGCTTTCCCAGTTTTTTTTTTCTGAAATAATCTGGCAACTGTTGCATTACCTTTCTTCCTTAATGTTACCACGCTCTTTTCCATTAACTACGATCCACAAAGCTCCTCGCTAGCATCTATATTCTTACGCTCCCCTCTCATTCTCCCTGTTTCTACTACAACTTATTGACTCTTAGCACAATAATTTAGAGCGTTGACGTTCTTATCCATCCATCCCTCAGCAATTGCTCAGTACTGCACGTTAAAATGTGATTTTATAATCTCAGCTCGGGACTACACGAAATTGTTATTTCAGCTCTCAGTTCCACAATTTTTTTACGGGAAAGCCCACGAACCAACGAATCGCGATTCTCTTTGCCACTCTTCTTCAGTCCTTTTCTTCACCCTGGAAGATCTCCTTGAAGAGCCTTTTCTGTTCAAAATTATTCTAATATTATCTTAATTCATACTGAGTTGTGTTTTACTCCTAGAAGTTGGGGGTTCTGGTTTTCCAAAATTTCCGCTAACCCTTTTTTTGTTTACCCTTGCCATGCAGATATTTGTGGGAACAGAAATGTTTAGCTCATACATAATTGTATAGCCTTCTCATTGCTGTGCAGGCATTGGTACCTCCCCATTGGTATTTACATCCGTATCCGTATTACAGCCGTTTCTTTTTCATTTTTCTTTATTTTTCTGAAAAAACTGTCTAGACCTCTCTCCTTCATTATTGGCGCCTGTATCTATCCCTCCGCCATTCACGCATCGTCTGCGCCTCAACATTTGCTGTTGTCTATCATTTTCGTCGAGTAATGAAAGACATTAGGGGAGCAGATAGACTTCCATGTGCTATCCTGCGAAAATCCGCGCAATACGCGGCTTTGATAAAGAGTATCATACGCTTAGGGCGTTATGCTTGGGTTGTTTGTGGGATACTACAATAATCATACCTTTCCCAGCTCCCAGTTTCTTATTTATTCATTTTTCTTTCCTTTATCACAGTTCGGGGCTTTTCTCTGTCTCTGTCATGCTTCAGATTCGTGTGGTTCTGTTTTTTTTTTCAATTGAACCTTTTTCTCATCAACCATGTTCTGCTAGAGTGTTTCTGCTCACTTATTTCTGTTCATTCTCATGTTTTCAAATTCTTGCTGTTCCATTTAGAGACAACATGAAGGACAAGTAGGGTCCAGCACATTACACCCATTGTCGAAAGTTTGGCAACGATGGTTTTGGATGCTGCTTTCAAGTTGATGAGTGAGTTCAGCTGAACTCTGTATCGGGAGTTACGTTTCGAAGTAGTCTTTATTGCAAATAATGGCAATGCGTGCGCAGAAGGTGAAGAATGTTCAACACCTTTTCATTTAGCTTATGCTCAAAGCTTCTTGGCAGTGGTAAGATCCTTTTGCATTGCTGATTAGTGCTGATTTAGGGTGGAGGTGAAATATAGAATGAAATATCCTTAGTCAGGCAGATTAAATTTGCTCATCCAATCAGAGCGGATTCTGCAATCGTTTGCTGGTTCTGACAGCGGATATTAGTTGAGAACAGCAGAGAGTAACGTGGAGCATACACGCGATAGCACCTTTATCGCACCATAAAAAGTCTACCCACATGTGGTCCCACCCCCCCCCCCTCACACACACGCTCTCATAGCCGGCAAAAATACATCCCCCCCGTCGCGCGCAGAATATTGCCCCCCCCCCCCCAACCACTCCGGCTTTCTGATAAAATTTTTAAAGCTGGTATAGTGGAACGCGGAATTGACAATTTCGACACTTGACTTTAACTGCAAATGCAGCATGGAAAACTGCTGTCCGCATGGTTCAGGGTTCAATACCCGCCGAAGTGAAGTTCTAGCAAGAAGTGAAACAATGTGCTTAGGTCAAGTGCGGTTACTCATGTGTTCCGCCATGCGTACGTAAGTGATTTGAATCCACTGTGGTTTGGAAAACACCAAAAGCCAGTGTCTACCTGGTTCAGATTAGAATCGGTTGTCACAGTTTCCTATCACCGGTGGGCTAAAATCTGTGCTGTTTTAATCAGGTGAAGATTTTGCTTTGGACTGAATAGGTCTCTTTTCCAAGCCTCTCCTTTTCTGGTAAAGGTAAAGCATAGATGATAAAAACACACGAACAATTGGAGATTTATCATTTTGCTTTCACTTTTGTATGATCCAGATGAAATCATTGGCATGAAGCGACGAGATTCGAGACTTGGGGGTAGAGCAGAGCAACTTGGACGACTTCTATAAAATCGTTGCGGAGGGATGCGCCGAAACCCAAGGGTATGAAGATGCCACATCACGGAGCCAGTGCCCTGAGGAGAGGCAACTAGGGCCAACACTTGTTCTGTTGCCCTTGCTAATTTCTTTAAAATGGGCTTTTGCAATAATCACTGAGCCTATAGGGCCTATATCTTCTTCTGATTCGCCATCTTTTTCATTTCACGTGTACCCCTCCCTCCTGAAGGCCCCATTCTCCCTGCAATTTTCCCAGTGCGAACACCTCCTCCTTATAATTATCATCACATACTTGATCCTGCTACTTTACAATGAAGGACAATCGTATTGCATCGCGGAAAAAGGGTCCGCTTCACTAATTAACACACGCTGATCTCCCTTTACTCAAACGTTGATTCTTTCGGTTAAACTTTGTTTAATGTGCGAAGCAAAACAGGTGTGCTACGCCCTCCCCTTTATGTCCGATGCAGTAACGATTGCGCTTTGAAACCGTATTTTCCATTCGATCAAACATCATACGGTTTGTCGATATAGCGATGGAAGAGTAGGCGTTTGGACACTGTATCAGCAGAAAAAGCTGGATGAAAAATAGATTGTAGTTGTTTCACTGCATGGTAGAGTCAGGTGAGCTTTTGAAAATCCGCTGTCGACCTATTTATTGTATCACTGAATGTTACCAAGGGTATTTTCAGACTATTTAAAAAAACAGTTCCTGCATAACACAGACATATGGATCCATCAAAAGTCGAACCTCATAGAAGTACTCCAATTAAGGTAGGCTGTCTTCTAGCAAACTACTTGGAGAAGTCCTGCTTTTTTCACGTTGTTTCGCCTCATGCAAAGCTCTTGTTAAGAGAGAATTGAGCCGAATGTCAATAGTTAATTGCTTGATTATTTAATCGGTAGCCGATGTTTTATCTGAATAAATTTTGTACGTGAAAGTATGGAAGGCTGAAACTAGTGGGAATATATGAGACCTGTATTAGTAGCAAATATGGGGAATGTCTTTGTGATTGCTGTGCTACCCCCAATCATGGATGAGCGGATACGAGATTCTGTGTGACCTGGACAGCGGTGCGGATAACGGAGTGACCAAAAATGATCCTATATCCGGAAAAAAAGCTTGTAGGAACAGAGATGTCCAATGTCGAGTCAAAATAAGTCACGTAAGGAAAAGGCGGCGCTCATAACTTATACTAAATGTGAGAAATTAGTTGTGCAGTCAGGTCTCGGTCTTCTTAGGCAAGAGAATTTGTTCAAAATCAAACTAAGCTGTTATCTTTCCCGAACTCTCTGAAAAGGGAAAAAATTGACTGTAAAGAAGCAAAAACAAGCTTTCGCCTGCAGCTCTTAGCGAAGCCTTTATGACGAAATGACTCATGCTTTCATTGTTGCTGTGGTATCAACAAAAACACAGTATACTGCCTTGGCATTTTCAAGTCACGTGTGGCGCAGTGGTAAGAGCAGCGCTGCACCCGCACACGGTCGATGGTTTGATCGCGCCCAGTTGGCCAATCAAGCTAACCATCCTATGGGGTTGGTAAATTGGTACCGAAGCAGTCTGAGAGAATGAAGCACTGGCTCGTACATCGAATCCCGCTGCAAGTCACTGTGTAGCGCTCATACGCATTCAATGCCTCTACCATACTCAGATGGAATCGAATGCGTGGCGCATACCACAAACTGGATTGATTAACATCGACCAGTTTATCCGTTTATTAGTTTCCAAGTCGTATCCACCTCCCTCGGTCTCGCTGTAAAAGATCTCCGTATTTCTCCAAAGCTACTTTTCTTGCTGAATTATAACCAAGCGCTCTATCCTCATTGGATGGGTTTGCACATGTGGAACTCCTTTTATAGGCTATTTTAGGCGACTAAGTTCAGGCTCTGAGCGATGTTACACGGTCATTTTTTCTTCGACTCTTGTTTTTGCAACCATCCCAATGAATCAACGAGAACGTTTTATCATCATTCCTTTTCGCAATTTCCAGAAGCAATCAGAAACTCGCTGGCCGAACGCTGATAAAATGGTTGTTGTGGAGGTTCTGAATAGCCACGCCTCCATAATACGGTCGCTTTAGGGCTGTCCTGCTAAATGGGTGTTTTGGACGGCCTGTTCAAACATTCTGAGCGGTTTTCCGTTGTACTTCCCTTATTCTGGTGGGGCTTCACGTAATGAAAAGGAATGTGTGTTGGATGTTTTCACTCCTGATATCCGGTATGACGTTAACCAGCGTCCTACTCCATCAACGGATAATATTTGAACTGGTTGGTTTAGGCTTTTTTCCTTGCTGTCCTTGTGTTGCAATCGTTAAATGATTCAGAGCATGCGCGGATACCGCTACCGTTAATTTCTCCTGTTCTCACGAGATTTCTTCCCTCTTTTCTGCTACTAGCTTATATAGTCAATTTTCATAGTATGCACATGCTGACAAAGGATATCTGTGATAAATGTTTAGTCTGTCCGAAACGACGAGTCCGCCCACGCACGCGGGGATCGAGAGAGGCGCGGCTGGGACGGATGCTGTTTCTGCCACGTCGTCCACGTCACAGCCAAATCTTTGGTCAATACCATGAGGATAACGATGAAACGTGATATGCAGAGCAGGGATGATGACATGGAGCGCTGACAAACACGGCAGCTTCTCGATCCCCACGTGCGTGGGCGGACTCATCGTTTCGGACAGACTATACCGTATAAACTATCAAACTTACCATTCTCTTTCCACTTCAAAGAGTCCCTAATGCGCTAGTTTTCCAGACTCATAAACAACCGACTTCGTATCACCATGTGGACTTCCCTGCAGCCATGAAATTAAGTATGTTTTTGTTTGACATATGTACCTTTTCCTGCCAGTTTTTTTTTGTACTACTCTAACTGTTGTGCCGAAAAAATGCCAGGAAATGCTGTTTCACTATTCTTCACCAGCAGACTGTTTATGTTGCATATTGATTATGAATTGTGCACGGTGAATCCTGAATGTGGATCACACACCTTAATTTTAACGTCGTAGTCTTTCTTGGTGAATTAGCTGTTTTTTTTTAATTAACCTTCCTTCTTGTCAACTCTACTTTTTCTCATCACCACATCGGTTTCAAAGGTGCAAATTACACTGTAACACTCGAATGGAGCGATTTGTGATTACAACATACCACATCATTTATTTCCGAACAGACTGATACAGGGCCCGTCACAAAGGACGAGTTCCGGGGTGTATTTGATGCGAAACAAAGATAGAATTTGCACTTGATTGTCCGTTTCAGCGAAGTGGAATATTTTTGACTCTTCGTTCGAGTTGCTAACTGGAGCTTTGTTCATGAATATGGTTTTTTTTTCAGTTCTCCAATCTTCAAGTCCTTCTAGGTAATGCCACATCTTCGTCTTGCATGGAATTTCCGGAGAACATGTCATTATACCCACACTGTTCGGAGAAAATGCTTTGGATGAGCACGGGATGGAAAACTCACAAGTGTTATGCTTCTTATGGAGTTGATGGGTATTTATTGGACTTTTCGTCATGCAGCTGAAACGGATCATCACTAATATTTTTAAGGTCAAATTGTTCATTTCGCCATTATCTGTCTTTAGTGGAGAACCATTGTCCTCCTACGGATGTCGGACGGAAGTACACGACTGTTCAAATGCAGGACTTAAGCACTTCAAAACCTGTTGAAGAGTTGGCTGAGGTAGTCAGTGCTGACATTTGGTGGCTTTCTGTATAATGTGAAGGGACTGTTCTTTTGTCTTAGTCATCCACATTGGTTGGAATGTGTCAATATTTGTTATCTATCGAGATGTTCTATAGATTCCAGGCAAACACCGACTTGCGGAGGCTCTTGGATGTAGTTATCGAAAAGACAGACAATTACAAGTACATTAGAAACCGCTTGGAACAACATTGGTCTAGCTGGACTGAGGCGCTGGAGGAGACGGTTGCGAAGTATCCCAAGTCGATGTCTCACAGGAAAAAGATGAATGTGAGTTGTTGCTCGTAATCATGTGCTTATCGTCTATTTTTTTCACATCCTTCAGAGAATTTATTATACAAGCCTTCGCTAATATGCCCAATCAATCGCATTTCGGCAGTGGATTGTTAGTATTATTCTAGTGGACGCTTACAGATCATCATTCATTTGGGCTTACTAGCTGAAAAGAGTCTACACTTTGCTGAAAAGTCTGGAAAAGGTGGACCACTTGGAGAATTATTGCAGTGGTCGGATCTCATTGCCTGTTTGTTCTTGTTGGGGCACAATTTGTATATATTCTCGAACGAATCAAAACTTCTGAGGTTAGTTTGCGAGCATTAATCTTTTCCTTCTTCTCCACTCTTTAAGCGATAACCTTCTGTTCCTCTATCGGCTAATCAGAATGCGCTCATGTTTTATATTCTTTTGTCACTTTCGTGTTTGTAAGTGAATCGCAGTGCCATGAGAATCCATTAATTTACACTCTGAACTACCACGCTGCAGCTATTGTTTTGTATGGCTTCAGTCACATCGATGAGTTTCACCACTCTCCTTGTCCTCCTCGTGAAAGCCGACTACAATTAGATTTAATCATCACGGATATTATTGGGCTGAGATCATTACAGAGGCGATCTGATTTCCTGGCCCGCCACAAGTAAGTTGATGATTTCACCGCTTTTCCTTCCAGCATTGTGTATTAGTGGCTGTGAAGTATGTTGTTCTTAATTTAGTTTATGTCGCTCTAGGTGTCGTTTACGGTTGGTGGATAGTTTTGGAACACATGTCGAGTTTAATTACATGTCGTACTTCAAGGCCCACCGGAAGGAGTTCGCAATGAATGGTACGAAAATCCTCGTTTTTACGCTGCTGCTACACTCCTCGAGAAGTGTAACAGTTTTGGTTGCTGCTCTCGCAGTGGTTCTGGTGTATATTGATTCGCTGTCGGTGACGGCAGTGACAGCGCCTTCAACGGGCTGACTCCTATCCATATATACCAAAGTCAGTGTTTCCGCGACGGCAGTGGCCGAAATCGCTATACTCTCCCAGCAGTATAGCAGCAATTGTGTTCCAATAATTGGAGTGTTATCAAACCTAAGCGGCAATGTTCGCATTTGTTTAGGAACTCAAGGAGGGAATCCATGGGGAGGGCATGGGCTTCAGCTTCTCCAGCACTGGACTTTGTTTCCGCATACTCCGGACAACGGATTTCTCGGATTTGCAATTCATACTTCTGATGTAGAACCTATGTTCGAGCGAGGTTCTCATAAACTTCCTGCTTCGCTAGTGTATGGGAAGGAAAAATATATGTGGAGTGGATCTGCGGACACGATTGACGTTTTGAGGAATCTCACCGAAGTAATTTTTACTCCTTTTACTATTCTTTTTTCAATTTTCTCACGCAACAATTTTTTAGAACATGATTTCATATAGCGCGGCCAATTGATCACTTTAGGTCCATGCTACTGTCGCGGACGTGAATGAGACAAAACCCGACATTTATTTAAAGGTTATCAACCATGGTTTTCTAAACTCGACCGAGATAGCTTCTTTGCTGAAGTCTGTTGACATATTCGTTGGACTTGGTTTTCCATTTGAAGGTTAGTATCTTTTTTCTCTATTTCCAAAGTTATCGTTATGCAAAGTTGTGTCGCATTTATAATGTGGGGCATTCTGGTCTGGTATTGTGAATCGTCGTGAAGAAGGAGGAAAATATTTCCCTAATCTTCTCTGCGTTTGCCATTTCTTAAATACATGTCCATCAGCCTAATCGTTGCTTTCCTTATGAACTAAAGTTTTGGAAGCCAGAGTTTAATGACTAATCAGATAATGTATCTGCTTCTTCGTTTACTTTTGCGGACCTTTAAGGGCCTGCTCCTCTCGAAGCTATTGCTCATGGTGCTGTCTTCATAAATCCAAAATTTGATCCTCCAAAGTCACGATTGAATACGGCATTCTTCCGTGATAAACCAACAATGAGAGAGGTGGGTAGTAGAGCTTACTTGTTCTCGGAACCATTTTTTGGAAATATCTGCATTAGGTTATAATTTCGTACTGCTGATGTACTGTTCTGTTCCGTTTCTCTAGTACTGCTATGTTACATTTCGATACCATTTCACCTACATTCACTTTAGTTTACAAGCCAATCTCCGTACATGGAACGGCTAGGAGAGTCTTATGTATACACCGTCGATATTAATAATGCGACGGCTCTGAGAGATGCAATAAAGAGTGCAGTGAATGAAAAAGTGAGTCGTTGCTGCTCTTCATTTCTCATGATAAAAGACATTTCAAACGACTTCCTCAACAAGACATGGTCTGAAGTGCGTTAGGTTGAATACGCATGGGAGAGAAAGAGCTTTTGCTAGCATTGATTGCTGCTCTTTCTTATCTTTTTATATAGTTTGTCTCCTCTGTACGTAACAGCCCATCTTCCTGCATGTTCCAGCGCTCATCTTAGTCATTATGAGTTGGTTTACCTCTTCCATCACATTTTTACCTATCGCACTTGTAGCTTAGGCCTCTGTCAGACTGCTCTTCCAATTTCTGCATCTTTTTGCGATGATTTCTCATCTGAACCTTCGTCTATTACACGTCGCAAAAACGTTCTCACTTCAGCCGACTCCTTTTGTACCCGAAGAGTTCACACCGCAAGGAATGCTGATCAGAGTCAGCATGTTGGTATCACGGGATCTGTGCTCGAAGACTTCTGTTTGGCCACCATCTACTGCACTTCAGTTGAGGTTGGGCGCTTCAGAGGAGTCTTGTGAAAAAACCTGTGATTCCGCTGATTTGATATGCGAACCGTCATTTTTCCCACTAGTGAACTCCGCAGAAGTCTTGGAAAGGTACGTGCGTTTACTGCTAATTCTTTGGCTTAGAGTGCCACCGGTTTTCGTTCATTGAATTCCTTTTCTATGTTCCTTTTCCATGAGGTTTTTTTTTTTCGGTTATTTATGCACTTATTGAATTGTTTTTACCCTCTTATTATTTCCTTCCCTGATTTGCTGTTTTTTTTTAAATATTATTCAGCCGTTGTTATAAAATAGCGGTATGCGTACTAATTATTCTTATGGCGCGTCACTCTTCTGGCGTATAAAAAATAAATAGAATTATAATTAGCGTAGGGGAAAAAGAGAGTTGTAACAAAAATTTAAACGGAGGAGGATTGTAGAGGTCCCCCCCCCCCCTCCCAGCCTAGAAACCTTGGCTCTGTGAGGGATACTCGAACGATCGGTGAAGTGGAGTTGCACTCATCTCTAACATTATCTATGGTAGTCATGGCTACCCCCATAGTTTAACTTTTCTCGCACTCTTCAAAAACTTGCATGCTTTTGGAGTTCCAGAGTGGAGTCACGCTTTCATCTGGAATTCCTGCAATTTTTCTTCCTGTTTCATTAGTGTTTTCCGTCTTATCAGTAGATGGGTACGAAAAGATGAACTTTTATGTTTTGAATATAGCAATTTTGTTATTTTAATTACTTATTTCGAACTTTACTCTCTTACAAATGCCATCTTTTTCGTGTTTAACCGCTTCTTCATCCTTCTGCTACATTGAGGTCTTTTTTGCTGATAAATCGACCTAAATCGAGATTATTCTTTTTTTTCTTGTTAAGCAATGCCGAAAGATTTGAAAGGAATCATAGGAATGAGAGTTCCACGAATCAATCCCCTGACTAGGGGTAAAAACAAGATATATTCTTTGTATATCATTTACTTCAATCATTACGTTCTCAGTTTGAGTGTGCACCTGAAGAGCAGTGCTATTTACTCATTGCTCGCTTTCAGGCTATTCGGCTGCGCGCAAGGCAGTCTGGATAACTCCACAGCACCTCATGCTCCATACAACTGCTCTCTGCAGTCCGATTCGCTTATGTTTAGTTGTGCTTCCCGGCCTCCGTTAGGGAGCGGAGTAGTACGGATTTGTCCTTGCAGAGATCATTTGCCTGGGCAACTGGCAATATGTAAGGAGTGTATAGTGAATTGATGTACTAGCAGTGTAGCATGTATGTTTTCAGGAGGCTTTGCCACCGTCTTCTGTAAAGACCCTTTTTTGTTGAGGTACTGAGTTCTTCAGGTAGTTTTAGCCATGCATACTTTTTGGCCTTTTTTTGTCACAAAACCTCCACCTCCTGGTTTCGCCACTTCAAGGTTCTCTTCTAACTTACCACAGTTGTATTGTAACACTACGTCCGATCCATATTTATTTTTGGGTGTGTTCAGGGATTTCTATGCCTTAGACAATTTGATTCATATCTTGCCTCTTTTTCAAGTTCCCAAATATGAATCATATGCCAATTATTTGTAATATCCTGGGTGTAGCTTCGCTTTAATTCAATAGCTGTGATAAAATTCTGTTGTCATGCTTTCACGGTGAACGTTTTTTTTTTTGTGGTCGTTAAGTTCGTTGTCCTCATTCACATGCTGTGATTTGTCCATAAGTTACCTCTCCGAGCTCTCCAGTTTAGCATGTGTAGCATAAAGCTCATACAGAAATTCTTAGCAGTCTTTTTTTTCTACCTAATGTCATTGGTTTGTGTGTTTTCTTTCTTCACTTATATCTCTTTTCGAGGTCTTTTCGTATTCTTTTCGTATTTCCGTATTCTTTTCTTTTCATTCTTCTGTTTTCTCCTTCTTGTATGCTTCATTTCATTCCATTCCACACTGAAACTTCGTTTGAAATTCGCTCGTTCATTTGTTACTGTTATCAGATCGTAGTAAATTACGTTCTTGACAATACGTGAATTTCGATATCTTCACCCATTCGAAGGGTGTTTTGGATTCAAAGTTTTCATTAAGATCAATGTTTTCAGTTCATCATTCAGTTTCTCTTCTCCTTTGAAGGATGCTTCTTCACACTTTTTCACGTCTGGATATTAGTGTAGTGGTGCTTTTGTTTTGAATTCAACCCAAACATCTCGCTAAGCGCTTCCGCTGACACTATTTTATCATTTCTTATCAGGTTGACGTTTGTGGACATTGCGAGATGCCGGTACTCCAGCTATAACATTGACCTGGTGTTCATAAGGCGCCTCGTTACATTCATACCTTAGTTCTCCTGAGCTTTTTTGGACAACGCTGGGTGGTGTTCTGCTGCATTAGCCTTTTTGCTTCTTTTCCTTGGTTTTTTTTTTAGATTTTCCCGTTTATTTTTGGCTGATTGGTGGGATATCACAGGTGACTCCTTGAACAAAGGGTGTTTTTGACTTGGAGTACTGCTTATAGTTTAACGATTTTTCTCCTTGACCTTGCTTTCTATTGCTTTCACCCTTTTTGGTTATTAGCATTGGTTTGCCCATTTTCATGATTTCAAGCGGCAAGTTCTTTTAACCTGTTGGTGACTGACTGCGTCCTTTTTCGTGCTTCTCCATATTTTTTCGAATTGTGGCTCTTTTTTCTGCTCTGAAATGTTTGCAGAGAGTTCAGTGTCAATTTTTGTTATCACATTGACCTTGAAACCTTAGTACGGAAGCATCTAAGAAAACCGCTAAGATCATTAAGTCGTAGTGATCTCTTAAACTGAACCATATAAAAGAAGTTGCCGCTCATCTGTGAGCCGCATGGTCGTCGATGGCTTAATTTGAACATCATTTCCTCATTTCCCGAACGTCTTGCTTTTCGTTCATGCTTCGTACATCTTTCGTTATGCAACTCGCTTATATTTCTGGCTTCACTTCTACTATTTACTGCTCTTCGCTTTAGGAACCCTATGAACGACACGAATGTTAGATAATAGACGCTCGAACACACTACACCTCCTTGCTGGAAGTTCGACAACGACGGCTTTGGATGCTGCTCGCACATTGTTGGGTGAGTATCGCTGAGCCATGTTTGGGAGTGTGGTTTTAAAACAAATTTCTTGTAGCAAACGGTGCGAATGCGAGTGCAAAAGGAGACGAAGGGCTAACGCCTTTGCATGTGGCTTGTGCGTACGACTGCTTGGCAATGGCACAGCTTCTCATGCACTACGGAGCCGATCCGCAAGCCGAAGATGATCACGGACGTACACCTTTTAGCATGGCAACGGGAAATACCCAAAGGTGAGAAAGATTACAATTGCTCATGATTTAGAAGCGAATCAGAGTTATGATTGATTGCAGATTCCTCCAACGAATATTAGCGAAAGACACGAGAGAACAGCGAGGAATCATTCGTCGGCTTTTCGCATGTCATGCTATGGCATTAAGTGTGAATGGAGGCTTCATGCGTAGCATACGAAGAAAAGTGCGAAGATCACTTAGTGCTATCGGTTATCGAAGACCGCGGCTGGTACGTGGCGTACGTTTTGCTTTTTCTCTTCGTTACCTTTGCTTCAAATTCTTGTGTTACAATAGATACATATTTGTGCGGCCTATGTTCATAAGCAAAAACTTCTCTTTAAATCTTATGGAAGCAATCCAACCAGCATAGTTTTATTATGTTAATGGGGATCAGAATACCTACATGCATATTAAGCATGATATCCGGATTGATCAATTTTGGACCCCTTACAAGTCTTCAAACGTCCTGCTGAATTTTTAAAAATTCACTCGAATTATTTAACAGCGATTTCTTCTGGGAACGGATCAGCGGTAATCTAGGGGATGAAGGAATTATATGCGTTTCATGTAGGATAGGTTTGGAGGCTATATCTTCTCTTTTTATTATGAAAGGTTTGAAGGCTATATCTTTTTTTTTTGTCACGAAGTAGGAAACAATTCTCTGATCACACTTCAAAGTGACTTTACCTGCGTAGGCTGGCACTCCCGTATCGAAGTTCATAGCGGTATAAGGTACAATAGGGAGTAACTGGTGTGAATTATTAGAATACTGTGACCTGTTGCCTCGCGGCTGTTCGAGGAGGCAGAAATGCTATATCAGAATTTTGCATTCGAAAATATGAGCTGCACCGGATATCTTGCTGAAATTGTTTGTTTTGAAATATGGCGTTTTGTAGTGGTACACGAAAGCGATCGGTGCACAAATTCACAAGAGGTTACGCTCAGTTTTGCTCAGAACGAATTTGTTTACGTTTTTCCAATGGGTTCTTCTTTTTTTAAAATCATACCATCATCTTCCATTTCATGAATAGTGTAGTTTGAAAAGAGCCTGAGTTCAACATATGGCAGAAACCACAAGTATTATGCTGCAAACATACACTTTCGACGAATTTCATGGTTTGTTGTAATCGAAACCAGTGCTGTAGCTAGTGCGGGCATGTTTCATCGATTCCTCTTTGAAAAAAGCTTGCAGAATTATGCAACCAACCCAATATCGTTTGAGGGGATTAGAGCAGTGCTATCCTTTACTCCGTTTCGCATGTATAGGTATAAATTTCTGACCAAATATGTTTCTTCAGGAGGCGTTACCCGTAACAGAAATGGAGACGAGCACGCGAGCCGTTGTATTGCCGGTAACACCAACTGGCAAAGCGACGACATCCAACAACCGCAAACAGTCGGCTAGCAAGCATAAGCAATCAGCTTCACAAGCTGCTCATCCCGGATATCCATCGGCGGACATAATGCCAAAGCCGTCTTGTTCCAGGGCACCTGTTTGTGAGTCTTTAATGGCACATTACTTGGTTTTTCGTTATTCCAGCTTTTGGGGAAAAAAGCCACTTATGTCGCATTCCAGTAATCACTTTCTCACCAATTTTAAGCATCGACAGTACCTAGAAGAGCAGCGACAAAGATAAAAACCACTCATCGCTCGAAAACACCAGACATTCCGTCGTCTACACCGGCGCCGAAAGTGAGGACACGATCCAGCAGCGGTCCTGAAACTACTTCAAACAGGAAGCCAGCGACAAATGGGCATGGGAAAAGTACACAGGCGCCTCATAGACAAGCAGGAAAGCAAGCCGGGAAAACCCCTCTAGCTGATGTTCGGAATTCAGCGCAGAATAGAGCTTCAAGTGCAGTGCAACCGCGGTTAGTGTTTTCTTTTAAATCAATAGTGGATGCATCACTGTTTAATGGGAGTTTAGAACCGCAACTGCAGCAACCACACCGAAGGCTCCAAAACCGCGGTGCCAGCCATCGGCACCTCCTATTGATGAAATGCCAGCGGATGAACTTTCTCGTTGGTTGAGCGAAAAGGACAGCAGTCAAGGTAAATTCTCTCCTTCCGTCTCTCCCCCATACTTCCACAGTTTCTGTTTAGGTAGTAAAACAAATTGTCCTTTTCGATGTGAATTTTTTTTTGTCTGCTTTCCGTTGTAGCTTCTTTCTTTCGGCGAAGGAGTCGGCGATCTACTCAACAGCTATGTTAATATAGAAAAATCTAAGGTTTTTGATTAGAGAGGGTACACTACATCTGATTTTCTGAGCTGTGATGTAGATTAACGGCTGCTACTACGTGGACCCTTCGTAGTAGCTCGATCTTATTTCATTTCCGAGGGCAGCTATGCAGAAGCACCCCTCGATTTTCTAATCCTTGAGCGTTTTGACCATTTTTTTCTCAAATAGTTTATTTGAGTGCAAACAAGGTCTCTTTTTTCATTTTTAGATACCCAAGGAACTGATGTCTACCTCACAGCTGATGAAAGTTTTGACATGGCTGAACTGCAGAGGAGGATAGAGCAGGTAACGGAACCGCGTCAAAACACTTGTTGTTTTAGCAATTTCATGCATACTATTTTTTAAGATGAAGATGGGCGATCCGACATCGTCACCACATGTTGACGACGGTCAGCTCCGAAAGATCCGCCGTCTAAACGACGCGCAGTTAAGAGCTGAACTGAAGAAAGTTGGCATCGTTGCTGGGCCCATGTGTGCGAGGTGAGCTGTTCGACTAGGAATTTAATGATGAGGCATAAGGGCAATTTATACTGGATGCGTGCGACTGACGCGCGTGCGTCTATATGATGAAGAATAGGGCCCAGTCGCATCGCAGTCGCAGCTCAGACGCACGCGTTTACGACCTCGCGGCAGCCGCGCTTTCTTTTCATTGAGGATGTACATGCCGTGTTGACCGGTCTTCATGGAAAATCCCATGTAAATGGATGCGTGCGATTGATGCGCGACTGACGCACGCAGCTGGTATAAATTACCCTATAGGTCAGAGACAAATTTTTTCAAATGTGAATGATAAGGAGGCTATTTGCAACCGCTTGATATAGTTATTGCTACCGAAATCGTGGAAACTCGAACCATTTCATTCTTGGTCAATACTCGATATTACTCGGTTGGGAGGCATATGCTCAAGTCATGCTTGTCATTGATTTTCCCAAGACATACGGCATTTTTGCAAGCGTATGTATTACTTCCACTTGCAATTCTTTTTTATCTATTCGATCCAAAACATGTTCAAAAACTGTAGAAGCCATGGAAGAAATATTCGAACTTCAGTAATTTTTCGTGGTCGTTGACATACTAAGCTTTCTTCGAAATTAAAACCACTTTCTTTATTTGCTGATGCATAGTTTTTAGAAGGAAAAGGTTTCGAAATTTATGTGCATTGCCCTAATATAAAAAAAACATCCTTTTTCGAAGTCGTACGCTATTTTTCCTTTATGAACCTTGATAATGATTGAAAATTATCCTTTTAATTATGATTGAACACTGTTCCTTTTTTAACCTATGTTCTACTTTTCATTCTGGCCCAAAAATGGTATTTTATCCTCTTGAATTATTCAATTAAGAACTCGCGGAATGTACGAGAAGAAGTTATTGACAATGCGACGTGACGTGGCAGACACGAAAGGCGTCCGCTACTCGCGCCAGCTCGAACTGGCAATGATGGGCATGCTGTCCTCAGAAGCGGGAAAAATTCTGGACGATAAGGTAGTTGTCTTACATGCTAAAGTGATTTCTCGTGGAGTGCGAAGAGTTTTTCTTTAGATACGTGAAGAGTTCCAATTAGCGGGTGTTACCGCGTTCTGCTATCTTCTACTGGATCCCAGAAAGATTACGGAAGACGTGGAGTCGCTTGACCTGAAGAAGTTTGTTCCTGCCATTTTCTATGTTGGGAAGGGAACAAAGGTATAAGTTCTAGCCTCTACATATAAGCTAATGCGCTTAAAATGATTAATTTCTACGAAGAGACTCTTGATACTACAGACCTCCTTATTTAGGCCCGTCCTTTGGCCCACCTCATTGAAGCGAAGAAAGAAAGAGATGCGAAATCACCAAAAGTGGTATGTTTATCCTTGGTACCTAGGCTAGTAGATATTAATGTGCAAATACCTTCGTGACAGTCAAACCTAGGGCTGATTTTTTACCTTCCCCTCATTATATAGTAATCGATTGTTTAACTGCATAGCTATCATTCGTACTCTGTATAGTTTTTATGTTTTGCTCTCATTTCTATCCAGTTATGATTGTTGACCAATTTCATTTCAAATTTTAAGGCTTCTAATGTGAAGCTGAAACGTATCGATTCAATTTGGGGAGCCGGCAATGGTGTTTTATGCCTTCAAATCAATCACAGTGTCTCTGATGATGAGGCTTTCGTTCGTGAAGCCGCGTTGATTGAAGCGATTCGACTCGAGAACTTGACAAATGTGAAGGTGAGCCGACATCCTTACTCTTCTTGTTAAGTACTGGTCTGTGAATAAGTCTGTTCCCGTGAAAGTGGAAGTGTGAAAAGCGTAAAAGCACCGCTTCCTCAAGTTTTTCATCGGGTTTGGAGATGCTTAAAACGCGTTTCCAACGGTGAATTAGTGCGAAACACACGAGAAGTTCACGAAGTCGGGGTTATCTTCCGTGCGTTTGCATCGCAGGGAGGAGAGTTCATGAGTCCACCGCATAATTGCCACAGCGCCTATGTAAGTTGGGCGCATCGTCACTGCGCGAGCACATGAAACGCAGCTGGATTGGTGATTGCGATTCGGGTTTTTCCGGAGTTGAGCGAGGATTTGTGTCTGTTTAATCTTCTTGATGCATTGACATTGTTTGCCACCGTTGGTACCTCAGCCTAACATAGAAAATTTCGACGTGTTGTGTCTTTGAGAGCGTTAGGGCGTTATTACCTGAAGTTTTCTTTATAATTTGTCCAACTCCCTCGCTTTTACGATCTAATTGCTTTGAGATTCTGCGAGAGCCAGATTCAGATGAGAAATGGTGCTGTAATTCATGATGTAGTCCGTTTCTTTCGATATAGTCACACTCAAAGTGCTCTAGGACAGAACATATGAAAATTTCCACTTTTCTCATGCTGGTAAATTTTAACAAAGACTCTCTCGTCTCTATTGTTTTATGGTGAACGAGAGCGACATTTTAGGGTGAGAACTTTGCCTAAGGAAACTGTCAAGGTCATTGCTAATATGTCAGATATGCCTTAAGCATACCTACTATTCTGTACCATTTGACAAGGTCGTTGTTTTGTCAAAACGTTTACGAACTCTTTTGCTAAGTCAAGTTTTTGTTTCCCTGAGGAGGATAGTTGAAGAACGCCACAGCGAGCGCCAGGAAAAATGAAACGAGCACAAACTGGAAAGGTTAGTGAGAAAAACGGGCAGCATGCATGGATCTACGACTATCATCGCGTCTAGACATCATGGATAACTCTCCTAATTGTCTAGTAGCAATTGTTCTCGGGTAGAGTCGTGGTGGGATACATAAATACAGTGAATCCTCCCTCTTTTTGGATTTTAAAACGTAGTATGCTTTTAAAGTTACTTGAGCATTAGTTAGTTTGACAGGCTTCTGTATTGTTTTGTGTACTCTCATGCTTTCACAAAAGATTCCTAATAACCAAGTGAATATGTGAGGTTATGTTCATTCCAGGGCGGTGAGTGGCGTGGAACAAGCAAAACGTGGACGTTATCGATGAAAGCAGAATTTGGCACGTATCAGTTGGAAAGGGCACTTGGTGTCTTGAAGATGGAGGGGCTACGACCGATAAAGCCAGAAGCGCTTCCAGATTCATCGTTCCCTTTTGCGCAAAAGAAAAATGCGTGATTGCTCTACACTGCCATCGATTGAAGCGAGATTGTCGACCTCCTGCCAAGACGAATTCTTTCTTTGTAGGTGTGACTTCTCAATTTTTTTTTGTTTTCTTTACTATGTTTGAAAGTAGTTATAATGAGTCATGCATTTTGATGCTGGCCATCCACGTGTTGCATTTCGTACTGATTCGTTATCGATTAGCGTTTTTCTCTTTCAACGGCTTCATTGATTGCTTTTATTTTTTGCATGCATTTTATTATCGATATGTAGTATTTATGTATCTCTGTGACCTAAGAATTCTATTTAGGGCATTTTTTTCCCTTCTCATTTAGGTAACCAGTTGCTTTTGTTACAGTTAGGGGTTCCCTCTCAAAGTTTATCCTGATCAATTATGTTGCCAATAAGAAATAGTTGTTTTCACTCGAGATTAGTATATACTCTAATGCATATGATTCTGGCTCATGGGCTAGTGCACCAAATTCTTTCCTCTTTCAAAGAGATTATGTTGATCACTGCACATTAAATTGTTGATAGGCATTTATTTCACAGATTCACTGTCAGATTCATGTTTATTATTAGCTTCGTTTGTATGTGCAATCGTGAGATTATTGTATTTCAGATAATTTCATCAAGTATTTAGTGTAATTTTAAATTGCGGTCTAGAACCATAGCTCTAGTTGTCTTTCACGGTTGTTTAGTCAGTCACTAAAGTGATTTACGAGTATTTTAGGTCACCTACCTTTACTGTATATTTGCCTCTTCTTGATGTACTCACCCAGGTATACATATAGTGTTTGCATAAAGATGAACATAATCTCATGTGTAAAGCGTATCAACAGGTAGCTCCATCAAGTATCTTAGGTGTTGGTTTGAGGTGTGAGCAGTGGTTGATGCTGGTATTACTTCTGTGGCAGTACTCCAAGGGCTAAAACCTTATTAACCATAATTAATTTTATGGTTTACTTTTGGGTGCAGCACACTTTATTGCTGATTTTTATCTACATTTTTTTGATCTTTCGATAGATACGTAATTGCACATGAAACAACACTGACGTCACTTGTGGTAAATGCTGGTGACGCCTATCCATACAGATGCTATTAGTTTTTTCAATGGTTATTTTAAAATCCGCACTTCATTCGCAGAAAGTGATCAGTAGCTATATGTATCTATTTCTTTCTCGTTTCACTGACGATATTGGAGATATAGAAAGGTCTTCACCATCAAAGTAAGAACAAATGTCTTTTTTTCAAAATTCGCGCCGCTAATTTCGTTCGAGAAGTTCTCCTGAAGGCGGATGTTCTGAATAAATGGAAAGAAGTCAAAGTTCCGATGGCCTTTTCTCAAATTCTAACTCAACACACTTTAGTCAACTTTACCTAACTATAACTAGTGTAGTTTTTCTACACCACTTTGATTCGCATTCTTTGAGTTGAATAATAAATGACCAGTTCATTCCATGCTGGTGATTCCTGGATGGCGTGAAAGCGACTTCAAATAGTTTCGCCTTAGACGCTGTAGAATTAAAATTAAAGCAATTAACTCACTGTTTTCTCAATTCCTAGAAAATGCATTTGGGCACCTAGTCGCTTAAATGAGGAATAAAAAAAATTTGAATGGTTTGATCATCCCAGAAAGAGTGGATCCGTCAACATATGTTTTGTTCTTATTTTCATTTTTTTTTATTCACTACAAATACTAAAGTTAATAGCTATTTGCAATGAACACAGAAGAACTTCGGAGTTGCCAGTTAGTTTCTGAATCGACAACTATTCTAAACACGCTAGAAATTCCTCTATCAGCTCTTAAGTTGTAGTGAGTTTCAGCGGCAACGACTATCTGTACACCAGTACTCTACTATCGTCGCTTTTGACACATGCAGTCTAGTAGGAAAAGCCTGGCCGATTTCCGCAACGTTTGTCCTCCCTCAAATGATCGCGAGCAATTCTGTAATTGGTCGTACGGTTAGAGAAGGCCAGAGATAACGGTCCTCTGTGATACTCAGATAGAGATAACCATATGGCCAATGAGTGAGCGTTGCAGAAGTCGACCAAGTTCTTCTGAATGTATCTTTGCTTACATAACGGTAATTTATGCTGGTTGTGTGCGTCAGGCGCGCATCAGTCGCACGCATCCATTTGCAAGGGATTTTCCATGGAGATCGATCATCATGGCATGTACATCCTCAATGAAAAGAACGCGCGGCCGCCGCGAGGCCGTAAGCGCGTGCGTGTGGACTGCGACTGCGATGCGACTGTGATGCGACTGAGCCCTATTCTTCATCGTATAGACGCACGCGCGTCAGTCACATGCATCCAGTGTGAAGGGCAATTTTTACTGGGTGCGTGCGACTGATGCGCGTGCGTCTATATGATGAAGAATAGGGCCCAGTCGCATCGCAGTCGCAGCTCAGACGCACGCATTTAGTGCCTCGCGGCGGCCGCGCGTTCTTTTCATTGAGGATGTACGTGCCGTGTTGACCGGTCTTCATGGAAAATCCTTTGCAAACGGATGCGTGCGACTGATGCGCGACTGACGCACGCAGCTAGTATAAATTACCCTTAAATTGCCTTTTATATATAGGAAACTCCAAACGTACGTAGACAAGAGTCGAGATCGGGGCGCAGCTCTCATAGGCAGAGACGCAGGCGCACACTATGCTGAGCTCCGGTGACTCTGCCCAAGAGAGCCGCGCCGCAGTCGTGACTCTTGACTGCGTCCATTTGGAGTTCTCTGTACATACGTTGAACATCATTCGTTATTGTACTGCGGACAATGAGACAGCACTGCATCAGTTGTTAATCCACGTTGATACGCGTTAACTCAAAGGATCAATGCTTGGGTTAATGCGTATCAACCTGGGTTGACGAGTGATGAGACGCGGCCCCCTTTGTCTAGTGGCGCAACAACGATCGGCCATCACTCTACCTGTTCCATGAAAATTTTTGTTCATAAAATTATTCAAAGTAATGGAAGGATATGTTTAGTGCCTCAAACCATCACGACATTTTAGTCGTTTGAATCCGATGAGCAGTAGTCGAGGAAAACGACGTGGCATACGGAGTGCTGCCAGAGAAATTGTATCTAAAATACCAAATTCGCAAGAAGGGCTGCTACTGGATCTGCCGTCGGTTTCGTCCGTGCCTGCTTATGAGTGCTTTGCCGAAAGGATTTCTGAGTCAAGGTGATTTTTTATTTCTAGTTTCATTCTGATCTTCACTTCAGCCATGTTGCCTTCCTTATTATAGTTTAAAGTAGAATTGCAAAGCTGAACGTTGTTTTTGAGGCACTTGTTTGTCACATTGCCACTCAATGGCAAAATATTACTTTGGTGGTGATTTTTTACATCTAGTTTCATCCTGATCTTCACTTTAGTCATGTTGCCTTCCTTATCATAGTTTAAAGTAGAATTACAAAACTGAATGTTGTTTTTGAGGCACTTGTTTATCACATTGCCACTCAATGGCAAAATATTACATTCGAGGTGATGGTGACAATACTACAGCTTTTGAATTTAATTAATATTGGTTGGCTTATCAATTTATGGCACCTTACAGTGTTCCGTCCAGAGATAACGCGTTTGAATAAGCTTTTAAGGAGATTACCGTCATATATCGTACTCATTTTTGTTGTTTCGTGCTCATGCTGCTCCTTTCTATTCGTTTGGTTATGCAAAAGAAAATGCATGTACTACCACATTACAGCACTGTAGTTCTAAAACTTTTCCTCCTCCACATCAGTAGTAATCTCTTAATGTTTCTGCCGAATTGCTTTCGTCCTCTCCCTGTTCTTCTTTGCTGTCAGATCTCTCAAAAGTTTGAGCGCTACCTTGAGCTGTCAGATTTGACGGAAACCTCCGAGTTACTAGTTTTCTTGACCTTCTTCATTGACGAGCAAGATCGAATTTTGACGAGAATAGCTACGTTATGTCCCACTTGCTCTTTGGTATAATATCAGAAGTTTGTTATTGAAATCTCATATTCCTCAGTCACTGGTTGATTGTTAACAGATAAGAGTTTCTTTCGCATATATCTTCTTATTGATGTGAAAATGGACCCCCATTTCTCGGTGCTTTGTAGCTGTTCCTCGCGGACTCCAAAAAGGTCTGGTGGGACGGCAAACAGGTCACATCTTTAGTTTCTATTTTTAATTATTCATTGGTTTATTAATCTTGGCTTTCAGTTTTCGACATGTGTTTTGTTTAACCCTCGCTACTTTTTATTACGTAGCTATCGCCGCCGTAATTCCAATGAGATTTCGCAATGCGCGTTAATTAAGAGGTAGCACTGCAGCGTGCCGGTAGAGTAAACACATTCAAATCCGGTCAGCTGGCCGGCCAAGTAACCTCCCTCTGAGGTCATCCAGCCCCATTATAATAGCGATGTTTAGGTGACCTATGCGTTAGAGTGCCATTGTTCGCTCAGCTGAGGCATTTAGAAGTTATAGTCGGCCGTAAGGTCAAGGCTGAATCTTTCTTTTTGCCTCACTTTTCTTTTTTTTTCCATTTTGTGCCTTATTTTTAATGCACCCGACTTGTATGATTGCTTCATATCCTGTTCATTCTCTTTTCTTCTATGATATTTTTTTTTTGTTTTCCGTTTTTTTTTTTCGTCTCTCGTAGTAGCTCCCCCTTTACGGGGTTTCTGAGCTTTTAACAGCTACTATGTTACGATCGAATACGCATCGTAAATTGCAGCAATTGTTTTATTTTTGTTTTGATTGGCCTAAAGGAAACATCAGGAGATTCTTTTGCTTCATGCTGAGTAGATGGAGATTCCTTTTTTTTTTGCCATTTACGAGGCACTAGACGTTCACGCGCAAGAAAAATGAGGGTCTCATACACACTTTCCACTTTTGAGCCTGATGCCATTCATCTGCTGGTACTTGTGGTATATAATCCTGGAAAAATCACATTTCTTATCCTTTTTTTTAGTCTTCTCAAGAAAACATTGTTTTGGTGGTATGGGTGTTTTTTGGGAAAAATGTAGACGTTAAATCGTGATTTCTTTCAACCCCTTTCAGTGCAATTGAAAAGTTTGAAGAAGATGCTCGCGTTGGAGATATTCTCATCGTGAAGGTGAAAAAGTGTGACGTCGTTGGAGCATACGTGAAGCCACTATGCTTTGCCACACGAACAAAGCGGGATTTGGAATGGCTGGATTTACAGGTTAGCTATCGTTTACTGATCAAAGGATTAGTTGTTTTGCAGCAGCTTATCTTTTATCACGGGCTAGGCGAACATTTTCCAGCTTCTGACACCTTTATCGGCGTTATCACGTCGAGTCGCCGTTGGGCAGTATCTAGAAGCCCGTGTAAGTAGCGTGCAACCAGTGAAAGTTGAACTCCTAGAAGTATGTTTGATTCATTTCGTGTTTTGATGTAAGATTTTGTGCCAATGCATTTGATTACCTCTTTTTCTTATTTTTCATTCTATAGTACGCAAATGTTGTACCATAGCTGAGCTGTTCCCTTTTTGTTTGGAGAGAAACGTTGTGTTTTCTTCTTTGCTCATTTCGTTCTTTCAATTTTTATTATTGAGGCTCCCCCGCTCGCGTCCAATGAACTGCCCGAGTATTTCAGGTAAGTCACTTAACATTTGATGCTACTCCTGTTATGCGTTTACTTGGTGAAAAGGGTTTTCATTGACTGTCACACCCCTCTATCACAGTTCAGATCACAAGCGCATTTTTGATACTGAATTCAGTGTTTTAGGAATGGTCGTGACATGCCACGACATTCTCGCTATTGGGAATACGTGGAAAATAGCGGAATGCTGCGGAATACCTATCTAGCAGAAGCTCTGCGACTTCCTACTGTCTCACCATATTCATTTTTGAATATAGAAGGAATAGAAAGGGTTAGTAGTCAACACAGCACCTTCAACATGATGCTTAGAGTGTGGAGCCTATGCATAATCTTCAATTTTCTTGCATACTCATCTTTAGTCGCATAGTCATCTGCATTTCCTCCACTTAGGACAGAGCCGAACCCGCGTCTGCTCTTCGAAAACGACAGAACGAGATGCTTGCTGAAGAGTACGTGGTTCGAGGCGTGGAACAAATGCGATCAGGAAACAGGGAATCAGCCATCGTCACCCTGAACCAAGCGCTCGAAATCAACCCACATTGCGTCGAAGCACTAGTAGCGCGAGGCGCAGCGTGAGTTCTGAATTCGTGCCCACTTCGCACACCATTGTTTTTGCGTCGCATCACGCAGATATTCGACAAATGGGCACTATGCGTTGGCTGAAGCTGATTTTGACCAGGCGTTGGCTTTGGCACCGACGCATTCCAACGCTCGCAACTACATGGTGGAGACGCTAGTAAAGCATGCTTCTTTGTGAGTCTGTTTTCTTTATTTCTGTGCGCTTTCTTTTGTTCTTCTTTGCCCATCTCATATGTTCAGCAAGTAGCGTTTTCAACATATAAAAATGATCATCGATAGTAATTGTACTCATTCTGTTCTGCATTTATCCTAAGAAGTATGGAAATTTCCTCCAAATCACAAATTCTTCTTTCATTAATTTGGTCTAACTTTTGATTTTTTAAAATTTTGCCATACAAGTTGTTATTGGAACACGTACAGGTCAGAAGAGCTATTCGATGGGCTAAGGCGCTGATTGGAGAGAACAGATCCACTTTTAAGCTTTTGAAAACGACGTATTGTTGAAGCATTGGCCAAGAAACGTGTTCCAGTAACAACTGTATGGCAGAAAAAGTATTGAAGATATGATATAAGTCAACCGAAAATGCCCAGGATTTATGGTAAGAGGACAAGGAGTTTGTCAAGGGTTTTTATTACGAAGAACATGCTGTTATACCTCAAAAGCAAACAGAAATGCTGGAGCTGAGGTTAGTGTGTGATTCGTATAGGGAATTAGTCTAGTGATTCAGTCTAGCATTTGTTCTAATCATGGAAATTGTGGTGCCCAGGTCTAGGAATCGTATAGGTGTTTTGAAGAACGAAATTCCTTAGCGAGAGCTGTTCTCTCTTATTAAAATTGCTATTCTATAGATTGGAAGTGCAAGGTGATGTGGAAACTGCTAGAGCGAAGTTCGAAAAGGTTTTGCGAATAAAGGAGGACCGAAGAGCTAGGACGGCGCTGGCTAAATTGGACAAGAAGAAGAGGAGCCCTTCGGTGGAAATTTGTGGGTTGTTCAGTTATTGACGTCTGAAACTGTTTTTAAACTATTGACCTATTTAGTGACTGATGAAGAAAGTTTGGAATCCATTGCACAGTCGAGAAAATCGCTTGACTTTTCAGTGGAAAAAGGTAGGAACAAGTCGAAGTCTCGACGTAATAGTCGTGAAGACATCGAAGAGGAGAAGCGAAAGCGTCGCCGAACGCAAGAAGCTGAACGGGAACGGAAACGTGAAAGACACGACAATCGTGAAAAACTACGGGAAATGGAGGAGTTCATAAAGGCGTTACGAGAGAAGAAATGATGGATGTGCTGTTTGTTGTTATTATAGCTAATTTGTTTTGGTTTTGTTGTTTGATGAGCCTTTACTGGTAGGTGAAAATAAAGTTTGCTTTAATAAGTTTTGTTGTGTTTCTTGCGTTTCATTGCCGGTTTATGCCGTTATTACTGAACTCCTGTTACTATTGTTGTCATCATTTCGGGTTTTTTTTTTTTGCAATGAGGGTTAACAGTACCTTCAGAATGTCCTGCACTAGCCATAAGATGCACACTGGGCGGTGTATGTGCATCCACTCATCGTTACAGTGCCTTGATCTTGCAATGCAGTCATTATTACTGAATCATGGGCTTCTACCGTGCCCGCTATCGCTTATGCCTCCATCGCCGCCGCCCGGCATTGTGAAGACGTTGAATGGCATCGCTAAGGTTAGTTCTGGATGCTAGTTGTGGACAAATTTCGTAACTACTTACGTTGTATTTAGGTCAGAGAAGTTCTGAGAAGTGTCTTTCGATCAAGATATCGTCGCTCTATACGTGAGGTGGCCATCTGTGTAGGACCAAATCCTCATCGCTTCGTCCATACCTATAGTATGTAATTTTTTTGTTGCTGTATTAGTTTTTTAGTGGAATAAGGTGTCTTTTCAAGGAAATCGTGTGACATTTGTTCTTAGAGAACTCGTCTGTCTTCATATACGCCCTAATTTTTGACTTTGTTCCAGAAATTCCCGTATCGATATGTGACGCTGAAGATTCTCATGATGAAGGCTGCGGCTCGCCATGTTCAGAGCTTTCTGACGTAGAGAAACGTCGTATTAATCGTCAGCTATTCCTGGTAATTTTGTAAAAACTCCCAGAATTTTGCTATCCTTATTACTTGTAGTTTTTCTTTTCGTGTAACACAAACTAGCGCTTCTTAGATTTATCCGATAAATGCACAACGGTGAGTAGTAGGGTAGAATCCGCCGCGCGCCGTCGAACTGGAATCCAGAATGATGAAATCAAAGTAGGGGCGCGGACGGCAACATAGCAACTGAGTAAATAAACATAACCAAAAGAACAGAGGATATAGACGGTAAGAGCACATAAGACGCAGAGGCGCCTAATCTAGCTACTTCTGGATTACGAAATCAGGCCTAAGCTCTAGGAGATGATTCATCGATTGATACCATTCAAAGCTAAACTAGAGTAAGTAAGTTCTTCAGTAATACATCTTTTCAAGACAATTTATCTACACGCCGGTTCTCTCAAGAGTCAGCTCCGAGGACTCTCAATACGGTCCACGGCCACGTTGCTTCATATTCGGGGCTTGCTCTTCCTTCTTCTTCTTTGGGTCCCGGAGATACATGAGTTCTGGGCGCTTCGGTATCTTTCGCTTCTTCTTTTCGGGTTCGTCATCGTTTCCTCGCTCGTTTTTGTCCTGCGAAGTAGTTGGACCTTGGGAACTGGCAAGATTCTCCGGTTTCTTCCTCGGCTTCAGTTTGAATTTCGGCAACCTCAGTGTATTGGATGCGGCCTCACGGAGTTGTTCAAGGAAAACGAGGACCTGCCATCCCTGGAATCGATCTCCACCTTTGCGTGGGCTTATTCCCAGACTCAAAGCGGGGTGAAGAATCGGTACTGAGTCCACGAGTGAGCCATAGTGGTCCACTACTCGTGCATCGAAACCTCTAGCTGGACCAGTCAGCATACGCACTGCTTCGATGCATACACGCCGTAGGTCATCCCATTCGTCCTTGCTGCACTTCTCGAACGGAGCAGGGAAGCAGTCAAGTGTTCCACCACACTGCAGGTGTCTTTCGATAGCTTGCATGCACCTGCGCATCTGGTCCGACCTCGGCATTCTGTTGGGCCACACCCATAGGATTGATGCGCTAATCGCTATCTTGTTCAGCTGATCAGCCATGTCATCGAGATGGTTGTACACCACAAACTTGACCGATGGTTCTCGTTCAACTTCGGTCTCAACCTTCGCAAACGATTGCGGTAGGGCCAGAATGATCGAGTTTGTGGGCATGTCGTCGTCATCGAACTGCGTCAGATGCTCTCTTCTGGCTATGGCCTGTGCGTAAAATGCGGAGATATCATAGCCTGGGTTCTGAGCAAAGATGTCTGGATGGTGCAGGCGATGACCCTCCTTCTCTCGAACTGCGACTGCGAAGTCGTGGCAGAACGAACGATGGGCTGAGATGGCACAGCTCAATCCAATCACGGTCAGATGAGTCGACTGCTTCTTCGTTAGTTCGTTCTCTTTTCTCCATTCTCCCCAAGCGGGTTCCAAGGCAATGGAGGCGACATTCGCCAGCTCGAACAAATTCTTCACTTTCTTCGTTCGGGCAAGATTGTTTCTGAGTCCAGGCAAGGCCACTTGAGCTTTCTGGTTGAAAATGCCACAAGTGCACGGATATAGGAGGTGAAGCGGATCCGTTCTTGGATCTCCGATCTCGACTCTGAAACAAGAAATCTTAGCAATCTTGTTCCTTTTAGGCCTTCCCCTCCTAGCCCTATTTTTGGTAGTTTGTACCGGTTCATCATCTACGCCTCTAGGCAACTTTCTGAGTTGGTCAAAAGGCACGCGCTTAGGGTCTTCATTTGCATTTATCAGGGTTACCAAAGCGCTGTTATCACTGAGGTCAATCACCCTGAATGGCCCAGTCCATTCGTTGACTAGTTTAGGGTGCTTCGAAGACGCCTTTTCTGCAGGTACACGCATATACACCCGGTCGCCTAAAGTCAGCGGTCTCTCGATGACTTTGTTACCCTTGTCATATGCTGCCTTCATCTTCTGTCGAGCATTTTCGTTACACTCTTGCGCATGTGCATGGGCCAGCTTCATTCCAACTAGCATTTCGTTGATGTAACTGTCCAAATCAACCATGTAAGTGGAAATACGTGTGTCCGACATCGAGTTCCTCGGGATGTATGCGTCGAACCCATGCAATAGAAAGAATGGTGATTCTCCTGTAGAATCATGTGGTGTGGTGTTATATGCGATCACACAATATGGAAGCATTTTATCCCACTCCATGGGTATTTCCACTTTCTTGCGCAGTAACTGGATAACTGTCTTGTTGAATCGTTCTGTCAAGCCGTTTTCCCTGGGGTTGTACCCTTTCGTAAAGACTTGACGTATTCCCAGGATCTTTGACAGCTCGCTCAGCAGCTTGTTATCGAATTCCCCTCCTTGATCGGAAAGGATACATCTCGGAAAACGACAACTTTCTGCCATCCACTTTTCGAAGAGGACTCTTGCCACAGTCTCTGCTGATTTCGAGTCCACTGGATATGCTCCTCCGTATTTCGTGAAGTGATCTATGACACTTAGTATGTAGCGATTGCCACTCGATGTCAATCCCATTTCTAAGATATCAATTCCGATCATTTCGTAGGGTTTTGTCGTGAGGATGGGCTTCAATGGTGGAGTCATTTCCGATTTCTGGTTGTGCAGAATACAGTTTTTGCATTCGTCTGCCCATTGTAGTACATCTTTACGCATTGTTTCCCAAAAGAACTCCTTTGACAACACACGGAGTATCTTCTGCGGACCAAAATGTCCAGCAAGTAGCGCTGAATGGGCGTCCAAGAACACTTCCTTTCTGTGTTCTCGTGGAACTACTTTCCTAAAGTTCTCCTTATCAACAAAGCATAGGTAACCCTGGAAAAGGACGAAGTCCGCCGTGGTATAGCTTCGAGCTAAACCCGGGATTTCAACTTTATGTTGCACATCATCGTTTTCTAGTGCGGTGATTACCTTTCCATAAACAGGATCAGTCCTCAGTTGTGATGTCCACTTGTGTTCCTCAGCCATGGTGGCTACAATGAGCTCATTTGGCATAGGATCGCTACGCTCCCAATCTTGAGTATTTGCTGTTCCACGGCTGAGAGCATCAGCAACTTTGTTCGCGGCACCTTTCAAATACACCATCTTAAGGTTGTATTTTTGTAACTCCAGTGCCCAACGGAGCACTCTTGCTGATACGTTGCTTCGGGTGAACAAAGCCATCAGCGGCTGATGATCCGTGCAAACCTCTACACGTAGCCCGTAGACAAACATGTGGAACTTCCTCAAAGCGAAGACAACTGCTAGCGCCTCCAAGTCGGTAATATGGTAATTCCGCTCACTTTTAGTCAAACCTTTCGATGCAAAATACACTGGGTGGAGTAAGCCGTCATCGCCTTCTTGACTGAGCACCGCGCCCAGGCCTAAGTAACTAGCATCCGTGTGAATTTTGAACGGTTTACGTCCACTGCGAGCTCCCTCAATGTCAGGTTGCGACAAAACTGGAGCTGATGTAATTATTTTCTTGAGCTCTTCGAATGCATGGACTCGTTCTGGAGTCCAGGTGAATGGCTGTTTTTCTGAAGTAAGTTCATGTAACGGTCCGGCGAATTTCGAAAATCCTAGTACAAACTTCCTGTAGTAGGAACACATGCCGATAAACGTCCTCAGTTCCGTCCGACTTTGGGGAAGTGGATAATCAACGATTGATGATACCTTCCTTGGATCCATGTGTACTCCTTCGGCGTCCACCATATGACCAAGGAATTCCACTTTTCGTTCGAACAGAACACATTTCCGAGGGTTTAACTTCAGATTAGCCTTACGGAACGCATCGAAAACTTGTTCCAGGACTTCTAGATGTCGCTCAGCTGTGCTAGTCGCTATCATCACATCGTCAAGATAGCAAGCAACTTCGTCTCCAAGGAGGTGGCCAAGGACTGCATGCATCAGCCGCTGAAATACCAGTGGTGACGATGCCAAACCGAATGGCAATACCTTGAATTCATACAGTCCCTCTGTTGTAGTGAATGCACTCTTTTCCTGCCCACTTGGCGAGAGCTTTATCTGCCAATATCCGGATGACAGATCGAGTGTGGAGAATACCTTCTTCCCTTTCAGATTCTGCAACATAGCATCTATCGTGGGAAGTGGATAACTGTCAGTCCGAGTGACCTGGTTTACCCTCCTATAGTCAACGCACAGTCTTAGAGTTCCATCCTTTTTTTGAACTAGCACTATCGGTGAAGCCCAACTTGACTTGCTTGGCTGGATGATGTTCCTCTCTTGTAGATCGAGGAGAATTTGCCTTAGTGCTATTCTGGTACCGAGAGGTATCGGTCTAGCTTTCTGGCGAATGGGTTCAGCGGATCCAGTTTCTATATCGTGTTCTATGAGCGTTGTCTGCGTTAGTTCTTGGTCCGTAACGGCAAACACGTCATTATTGGCTTCCACAAGGTTTTGCCACAAAGCGTCATTTTCGTGGTCGCTCTTGTTTTCTTGAAGCAACTGAAGAAGAGTAGCCGTTCTCTCAGGCGGAGATGGCGTTGTCCGCTCAAGCATATTAGCGTAATGTAGCGGAGTTTCTTCTACCATCTTGGTCGTATCCCAGTGACCAACTGCTTCACCAGAACGATACATCCTCGACTCAGTGGAAGAATTTGTTATCGGGATCCTAACAGTTGTGTTATTTGCGGCGCAGATGACGTCGGGAACCATCTTGTCCGAAGACCACAGGATGTTCTCTTTGCCACAGTTCGGAGCCGTCACCTCAACTGTTTTGGTTTCTCCCGGCTTGATATAGACTCTTGCAACTACCTTTGCATTATCCTGATCCGTCGAATTCCCAGACTTTTCATAGTTTTTCACTTTCCTCTTTTGGCAGGGTTTTCCCTTCACCGTATTGCTCCTTTTTGGTTCCGGAATTTGCTGGTTGTCCTCCACTTTGCATAGGCTATACCCCAGCACTTTGAGCGTATTTGTGCCTAAGACCAGCCTTCCATCACTTCCTTTCATCACAAAGAATGCGACTCTTTGTTTAGGACCGTTCTTCAGTCGAATCGACAGACGCACTGCACCTTTGAAATTCATGAGATTACCGGATGCGTCGTATATCGAAGGATGTTCGAGTTATGGAATTTCCTCAACGTCGCTGTCGAGGTCAAAACCGGCGTTCTGTGCTGTAATTAATAGTTCCAGAGGAAGTATGCTGATTTGCGAGCCAGAATCCAGCAGTGCTCTTCGCTTCAGGCCTAAAAGTTGCACTGTTTCTAATGTCTGGTCACCGACGAGCTCGCTGCCTTGTCCTCTGGCATGTGTCGCACTGCATGACCAATGTCTCAATGTAGTGGAAAACGTCCGTGCTGCGTTTCCTTGAGGAGTCTGCTTGTTGTTCTCACGATCTTGGAAACTTCCAGCTTGTTTGAAAGAAGTTCCATGTTGAACAAGCTCCTTACAGTCTCTCCTGAAGTGGCCTGGCTTCTTGCAGTTGTGGCAGACGGGTTCGTTCTTTTTCTGAACCTTTGGTTTTTCATTTTGGGTTGGATCTCCTTGTTTTTGATCCGTTTGAAGTGTGTTATTGTCACCAAGCTGCTGTAGGCTTGTGCGCGTCGAGGTTGCTCTTCGCCATGGCGCGGAAGAACGTTTAGGTTTGTCTCCATACCCTTGCTTCAGGCTCAGCGCGACTTGGCGACTTCTTTCCACTCGTTGTGCCGTGCTCTTCAGCCTTTCGTAGGCCTCTTCTGTCGCTGTTTGTTCAACTATCGTGAAGAGTTGAACATATTCGGGCCATTCCGTGAGTTGGGAAATCAGCTCACCCGTGCGGAGAATGGAAAGTTCTCTTTCAGTCGACTCCGGGTATGCTGCTCGTGAGAGCTGTTCCAATTCCACGCAGTAGTCGGTGATGTTGGTCGAAGGTCTAAGCTTTTTCAGCTTGATATATGCTTCCATGCGCCTAGCAGACTCGTTTTCCTTAAACTTTGCAGTCAGCGCGGAGGCAAATCCTTCGAATGTACCGTTCCTGACATCCTGCGGGAGCGTTTCCATCACCGCCCTTGGCTGTCCTCCTAGTTTTGAGCATAGTAAGTGGATGAGCATATCATCATCCAAGTTTAATCCACCATATTTCATTAGGAATGACCTCAGGAATTTGTCAAACCCTTTACCTTGCGCATGATCATAAACCGGTACATCAGGGAGAGCCATTGCCGCAAAAGCGGCGCTTACGGCATTGTTTACCATATTATCAACATTTGGCAAACTATTCTCACCTTGGCATCTCCTCCACGACGATCTGTAGAGGGATTCCTGCAGCCTTGGCGGCTCGTTCGCGAGCTGCTGTCTCTGCAAATGTGGGTTTATGCGTCTTTGTGGGAGTATATGTTGCCTTACTTGGCTTGTTTCATTCAAAGACTGCGGGAAGAGATCGGTTCTCTCACCTTCAGCTGCGGCTATCGGATCGAAATCCGCCATTTGCAGCTCTGCAGGTACTTCGTTTGTTTGAACCTGCCTCATGGCTTCACGAAAACTAGCAGGTTGAATGCCGCTGGTACTTGGCTGGTCTGACTGGGCCTGAAAAAGCATCGTATTATCGTTTTCAGGGTGTTCCTCATCAGCTCTTGCCACCTCGACTCGTAGGGTAGACTTGCTTCCCAGTAACAGGGTAGTTTTCACTGTCTCTACCACCTGTGTTGAGTCTAAATCGAGAAGTTTTGACAAAGTGCGCATAGCACAGTCGTCATGACGTGCTTGTTCTAAAATTTCACTCAGGCACTCAGCTAACTGGTCCAGATTCAGCTTTCCGAGGACACCTAAATGCAGACAACTGCTGTAATTTTGGGATTTCCTGCTCAATCACATTACAAGCAGTTTCTAGCTTCAGGTAATTCGTTTCCCCAGTTTTTCCACTGATCTTAGTAGGTGACCCTTTTGATCCACCTTTTTTGAACCAGTTTTGAACTTCTCTGATTTTGGCCACTTGCTCACCCACGGTGAGCAACATCGCTCTTACCTGAGGGGCTTGTTTCTCTGTCAGCTCGCGCAACTGTTGCGTGAGACCAGCCACCTGCTGTTGTAAGTCGGCGATGCGTTTTCCTTCATCGGCCTCCATCAGAATCATGGCCTCCATCTCTTCGTCGATGGACTGATCTGCCATGTTGCCTGCAAATAAAAGAGTTCTTTTCTCTTCCCCTCTCGATTTCCACGACAATCGATCGGCAATGCAGGATTTTGGGACGTCCGTACCACTACGGGGGCTCTACCCTTACTTGAGCAACCGGGATTAGTGCAAAAAAAATTTGCGCAGAGTTTTGCTGCAAAACAGGTTGCTCTGTCCGTCAAAAATGCGCTAGAGAAGCACCGAGCTTCACTAGGGCTATTGACGGGATCACCCTTCCGGTGATTTTCAAGCACCGCCGCGACAAGTGGCTCCACGTGCTTGGATGTGCTTTTGATGGCCCTCCACAGACGACCTGTGGACGGACCAGCACCAAAAATTCCGAAAGTTGCGCGCTTACCTAGGCAATTTCTGGAAGCGACTAGCCTGTTTTTAGGTTAGTCGGCCCCCATGTAACACAAAACTAGCGCTTCTTAGATTTATCCGATAAATGCACAACGGTGAGTAGTAGGGTAGAATCCGCCGCGCGCCGTCGAACTGGAATCCAGAATGATGAAATCAAAGTAGGGGCGCGGACGGCAACATAGCAACTGAGTAAATAAACATAACCAAAAGAACAGAGGATATAGACGGTAAGAGCACATAAGACGCAGAGGCGCCTAATCTAGCTACTTCTGGATTACGAAATCAGGCCTAAGCTCTAGGAGATGATTCATCGATTGATACCATTCAAAGCTAAACTAGAGTAAGTAAGTTCTTCAGTAATACATCTTTTCAAGACAATTTATCTACATTCGTTTATTCCTACAAGTTATTTCACATTGACTAACACAGTGAATTTTCTTTGTTGGTGTACTTCTGATGTGATGAGATAACTGCGTGAAAATAACCTTTCAAGGCTTTTCCCCCCGAAGAGGCTCGCCATGCCAGACAGCGCATGTTCGTGTTTTTGCGTGGATATGATAACCTTGTTGGGGAGGATATTGAAGAAAGGTGAGTTTTGTAAAACTGTAGCTGAAATCGATTATTGACGGCCATTCGCGACTATTTGCGAAGATCAGAAGCCTTTACTTCTATAGTTTCCATTTTTCGATTTATATCTATCCTTCTTCTTACAAGTTTTTCTTGTTTTTTTTTGTAAGGATTAAGTTTTGATTCTTCTTGCTTTCCTCTCAAAAACTGCATAAAAGGGCACAGCCAGTATGTGATAGAGATAAGGGGTACGATGTGACCAAAGCGGTAGGATCTTGCTCCCGAGATGCATGTATTCTGCTGGAAGATCACATCAAACTACCTGAGGGAAACAAAGCCTTGAGAATTTTAATTAATTTTAGCACGATGGCGATTTTAAAACAGTTTTAGCGAATAGTTTGGCTGAATATATCCCACAAATCAAATTCTGCTGTGATCAGCGTCTGTACGTACACTGTACATGCGTCTCCTCACGAAAAACGGACACGCGCAAGTATCTTTTTCTTGGTTAGAGAGCTTTTTCATCATAGTCAGTTGAAGTTCCCTTTCTTTATTTGTTGCAATTGAAGTGAGATTATATTATGGTTCAGCGCAAATAGATGAAATCACTCTGGTAAACGCGCAGTCATAACATGTGCGAACTATATATTTAGTAGATCTTGCTTTTCTAGCAGAACGTGTTTTTTTCAGTGATATCTTCTTCCATGACGATAAGTGCAGTCTGGTCGAATTCGATCATGAAGGTTGTTCCACGCGAATGACCGAGTCCGAGGACGACGTGTTTAGATGGATGCGTGTGGTGCCGTTCATTGTGCATGGTAAAATTTAGTATTCAGTATTGTTAGTTGTCCAGGTATACATTTGTTTATTTGGACTAGGTATGTGTTACTGAAATGATATAATTCTCTTATTGTGATCTCGAGAGATGTTCAAATCCCGCGAATTTCACTAAGCTATTGAGCTTTCATATTGAATGACCTCTATTATTTGAATATTAATGTATTCTCGAGATCTTATCGCTTCACTATTATTATTCGTGCGAAAGTGCCATGCAATTCATTGTTAATTGGCTGAATTTCACTTAATTCATATTATATGTAGTATACCTGAACTTTTCTATACCTCAACTATTGTATTTCGCCATTATACGGGAGCGTTAACTCCTATGGAACTCCTTGGCTTTCTTTATCAGCTTCAAATGCGGCGTTATTGCATTTCAATCAATCACTCACTTGGTCCTATTATTATTGAATTTGATCTCGAAGTTGTAATAATGCCATAATAAAGTAAAAAAAAGCGTTCTCGCATCCCGGTGCTATTTAAAGCTGGGAAGTGTTAATGTTTACCACTGATAGTTCTGCAGTAGAACTTCAGTAAGAGGTAGTTATCTAGAAAAGAGGGAAGATAAGCGGATTTTGATTCCTTTCAGGATCTGGATTCATCATTGGAAAGGTGGATAATCTTAGATCTCTGGGTATGGTTATCCATCAGTAGCAGCTGGGCACAGACGTCTTTTATGGGTAAACATGTCGACGAGAGCCAGGTAAAGAGCAAATTTGGATGAGCTGAGACGTTTACCATGGGTAATCTCAACAAATGTATCCGAACCCTGAGGTAACATTCATCATTTGGGTTTGAATCAGATACACAGGGTAACGCCCACTGGCTTACCCATTGTTTGTCACTCATCAACGAACATATCGAGGGAGATTTGTGCAAAACGACAGGCATGCTAAATGTAATATGCTGGTAGTGTGTGAGTTTACCAAGGGCTCGGATGCATCAATGAAGGGTAGGTAATCGCACATCCATGGACGTAATTACCCATGGGTACCATCTCGCTATAGATAGGGTGAGGTGGCACAGCTGAGTAAATCGCTTGGCAGTAGACCCTTCAATGAAGCCAGTGAACTGGGTTTTCTCAAAAGAAATCTGTTATTCTATTGATGTGAAGAACTATTGATTGATAATAATCTTCATGAGAGCTCAAATTTCGCAATAAAACATACAAATTTTGTAAGAGTAGTATCACAAATGTTGGAACCACAGAATACAACTTTGAAGCATACACTCATAACACAATTGCATAACATAAGTAACACTATTGCCAGCTATGCTAAATGTTAACTACATACGTTATTGGACACTTGGATACTGTAGCATTACGGTGCTACACTGTTTACGTCCATAGTCAAGATTACGGGACATCGCGTGGAAATCGCGTTTCTCTTGGTCACTTCTAGAACTTAACAGCAGTATTCCTCTTTTTTTCGACTCCGTTTCGAGCCCCAACTTTTGGGGAGCTTGTGGGCGGAGCCCCGACGAGGCCCTGCCCACGAGCTCTCCAGGAATCAGTACTCTGCAGGGAATTGTAGGATTTAAACAGTGACACCATAATCGTCCAGTAAATTGCAGTAATACCAGCAACATATACAACATATACACATATTTTCAAACCCAAGCCGAATTGCTAAAGATTTTTGTGAGTTTTCATATGTCGATGAAGATTGCCTGATTGTGTGAAGCGCATGAAGCAGACATCGCAACCGTATGGCTTCTGGCCTGAAATAAAGATGTTCAAAGTTATTTTTTTCACATTTGTTGGAACTCTTCATCACTGGATGTTTCTTACCAGGGAAGGATACTAGGGGGGTGCGACAACACTAACGAAATGTACACTGTCATATGCAGTTTTTCATACTGATCTCAAATCCATTATCTTTATCTGCTGCGGAGCGCTTTTTGAAGAGTTATGTGGCATAATATCGGCTAGTCTCGACCGGCAAAATCCAACTTCCGAGCTATATTCCGCTGAAAATGTGCGCAAAAACCATCTCAGACTTGTCAACTAATTGTAACTGGTCAATGCTTCTAAAACTGTTATAGATCCAGATAAGTTCCCACGATCTTTTGGCAGAATATACCCAGGAAGCGAAAATTTGGCAGCTCTGAACAAGCTGAAATCTTGCCACGTAACTCTTCACAGAGAGCTCCGCAGCAGATAAGGAAAACGGATTTGAGATCAGCATCGAAAACTGTATTTGTCAACATACAGTTCATTACGAGTGAATGATTTAGAGCCACCAATAAAGGGTCATTATGTCATGATATCACTGACCCCCTCATCTGTAGCGGCTTCGTCGATAATTGGGCCAAGATCGGCAAAAAAGGATTACTATCTGCTGGTAAGGGTTGTGGTGGCGGAGAGGGGTTCACGGAAAAGAGGGGCTTCGCCAAAAAGGGGATCTGAATTGCCGGAATTCCAAAGGCGGAGTTATTAAAACACTTAATTTGAAATTGAATATATTGAAAAAAAAACATCCTAGACATACAGTAAAAAAATAACTTCTGTAAAATTTTTTCTATTCCGTAAAGTATTTTTGGAAAATTTGCAGTCTTTCCCGCCTACTCCTCGGACATTCAATAATATCTGCAGTGTTTTTATATTTCTTTACTCATGAAAACCTTATTTATGCAAGGTGAAAATTGATAGGTCTGTGATTTATGTTAAAGATGAGCAAAGAATTGAAATTAGGGCAAATTATGCTCGATGCATGCTCAATCGCGCGACAGACGCATGCTTCAATCTTGAAAAGCATCGGAAATGCCTAGCAAAAACCTTCACGGGATTGCGATGTTTATAGTCAGTTTCACTGAGGAAGATAGTAGCACGGAGAAAAAGAGCGCGGGAAATTGCACAGGAGTTGGAGAGAGTGCAGAAAAAGAGATAATATGCACAAATATTCAACTATCGTCGTGTTCGAAACAAATTGTATAAGCTGCTCGATTTTTGTATTTTTTCAATAATAAGGTAACTGTAGGCGACCTGTGTGTGTTCTTAAGTGCTTCGTCAAGGTGGAGCTGTCGGTGAACTTCTTATCGCAGTGAGTGCACTGGTACGGCCGCTCATTAGTGTGAGTCCTGAAAAACAGAGGTTGACTGCTCAGAACCCCAAAAACAAGTTGTCGGCCCAGCCTTGCCCAAGGACAACTTGCAAACAAGCTTTCAACTAGTAAATCGTTGTCGACAAGTTTGACGTCATCATACCACCGAAAACCAAATTGTCGACAAGCTTTTCTCCCGACAACTTGTCGACAAGGAAGAGAAAAAACAAGTTGTCGACAAGCTTTTGGACGGACAAGTTGTCGACAAGGAAGTGCGAAACAAAGTTGTCGACAAGCTTTTGGGCGGACAAGTTGTCGACAAGGAAGTGCAAAACAAAGTTGTCGACAAGTTTTTGGAAAAGCAAGTTTCAGATGAGACCAGATACTTGCTCGCCAAATGCTTGTCGACAAGTTGTTTTTGGGGTTCTAAGTGTGCGAAGAAAGCTAACACTTCATAGCCGTGACGTGTCCTTGAAAAAAATCGCCTGTCCCTAATTGAGTGTCCTTAGTCGATTAGAAAAAAATCCCAATAAAGATTGCGCACTCCTCAACGGATAAGTCCAATAATCCAAAGACGGTAATTGTTTGTTATAGGCGCGTGCGCCGTTGGCCGGCTGTTGGTTACTATGGTTACGGTAATCGCAGAGTTACAGTATACCTCAGCAGTTTATATCTAGACTGGTTGGCGCGCTATAGATTACTGCGTTCTATTACAATGAATATGTAATTTTTATGGCCATATGATGTCGTCGAAGACAAAACTATGATGTGAGGTGACTTTTCTATAGGTTGAGCCATCAGTGAACCAAAGGGGTGGTTATAGAAATGCGCACATATTTTAGTATCAAAGGATATGTCTTCAAAATCCTACACTAACGATCGCACACATGCGTTCTCAGGCAAAAAAAGGTTTCGACTAAATATTTGATTTGATGATCCAAGGGGGAAATGACATGGGAAATCAGTTTTCTAATAGGAGCAGAGTAAAAAAAAACGTTAATTTTCACCGTTGATGCTCTACAAAAGTTATTTTTGTGAAAACGAACATTGACTCGAATGGAACATGCTGACAGAAAGGACCAGCGGGTCTCCAAAGTTATTTAATGCGATCTAATGACTTGTAATACTAAGAATCCTCAGGTTTTGCAAAGAATTTGGAGAAAATAGCTGCAGAAGAAGTACAGTGTGTAACTGCACGATACCCTTGAGGTTAAGGGCTTACCTCCTGTGAGTAACCAGCGAGGAGCTCTGAGAAAATCGTCGGTTGCAAACCGAACAAGTGAATGGTCGTTCACCTGGAAGAGATAATGGTAATGAATCAGGGTAATGGCAGTATGACAAGAATAAGGGTAAATTAGCTCAAAATCGAGTTTTCATGTAATTAAATGGAAAATCGGAGGTAGCAAAATATGTACCAATGGGGAAAAGTACCAGATGATGGACGGATTCATGTGTGCACAGTTCCACATGAATAATAGATCTGTTTTCGGTTGTCATTTGATAACATTGCAAATTTGCAGAACGTCTCAGCTTGGTAATAAAAAATGTAAAACAAAAAAAAACTCTAATGTATCCCTAGTAACACCAAACCCTTTTCACACTCATACTACAATAGATGGACCGCAAATAGGAATAACACTTAACAACCTAGTAATTACTACTGCTGCTCAAAAACTTATTTGAGCTCTAACTAATGCATAACCTATGAAAGCCTCTATTATAACCAATAAATAAATAGTTAAACCTGGAAGTCAAACCATTTTTAAACGAAAACTTATTATAAACAACCCTTTAAAATATGTAAATATAAAAAAATAAAAAACAATCTAGCACCATTAAAATGAAAGAAGGACAGTCTTAATAATTAAATCTTAGTGCAATTATAATTGGTTGCTTATTTATATAGCATGTCGTTAGTATAGCGTTGCCCGAATAAAATTCGAATAAATTTATTTGGCTCACCAAATAATTTTATAGCGAGTCGAAAAATTTGAATGACCCAAAAACAAAAAACTCTATAGCCCTTCTTTCCATTCCTCTAAGGCTGCAAGGCTCACCCTTCTCCCAATATTCCAATTTCTGACTTATTCGAAATCGAATATTCGAATATCGAATATAGATATCTAGTACATTATTCGATCAACACACTAGTCGTTAGTAAAACTTTATTATAATGTGCCATCCTTATGTTATTAAATTTAAAAAAAATCGAATCAAAAATGCATTTTGTCTCACCAGTGTGTACCCGTTTGTGAGCAGTCAAATTTGCAGCTTGAGAGAATGACTTGCCACAAAGCTGGAATACATGGAAGGTGGTAGTACATATAAGTATGTTCCAGGTCTAGCATAGGAAGCTCACCTGACATCTGAACGGCTTGTTGGCAGGAGCTTCGCGGGCTAAGGGTTTTAGCACTGTTGGCTTCATCTCGATGGGGTTCGTCATGTCTACATATCTGGAAGTGCCAGCTACTATTTTTTTGCGTATCATATTGTTTTGGACTCTCTTTTCAATACCGAACCCGGGTTTTCGATAGAGTACCGATGCAAACTTGCATAGTCACATTAGCTCGGAAGTGCGAGCACATCAATATCTTAGAAAAACGATAAGAGTTCGAAGTAAAACGAAAAAAAAGTTTGCTTCTGATGTCTTTATCCCGTGGTCCTGGACGCGGGCCTCGGAGTAAGAAAAGAACGTGGCTTAGGGAAATTTCACTGAAACGTCAACCCATAACCGACCAGTGATGCACATGGTGCACCACGATCGTTCGTCCCCAAATGACCATGTGATGCAAATGATAAATCATGTTATGCATTTATGTTGAAAATTGCACTCTTCGCCGACATTCCTTTTCCAGGACTGCATTGCTAAATACAGAAAACAACTAATTGGATTGGTCTGAAAGGAGCAGAGACATTAACTGGACATCCGTACGAAAATGTGCTTGGTCCGCAACATATGTATTAAACCAGTCTGTCCGTCCGGGTGACGCCGTATTTCCACACTTCTCCTGGTGCTCGCTTCGCTCGCATTTTTTTTTGTATTCGTTTTGAACTAATAACCATGCCATAGTCTCTAATAATGCCTTTCGTCTTCCTTTCTTAGCTTTCCATGGTTTGGCGCTTCACCATCCAAGGAAGATTAACCTCATTCCTCAGGCCCATGGCATACTTCACAGCGACACCGTCGCGGTGAAGAAAATGAATGGAAATGTTGAGAACAAAATGTTACAAGTTCTGATATCTTATCACTCAATTAGCATGGAATAGCGTGCTGGAGTAAGACTAATTGTGCGAAAATTTTCTGTGTTGAACGGTCGCAGAGACAGTGTCGCTGTGTAGTATGCCCTAGGCCTCAGAGGAAGTCTTCTTTCGCTTGATAGGAATGGTTAAATGTATATAACCGATTCAACATGGTAACCAAATGAAATGGTTTATTTCTAATGTCTACTTTGGTTGATCGGGTGATAAGAACACTCTGAACATATAAAAGAGGAGGGTGCGGTGTGCCCAGAGAGAATGGGATGAGTATGAGGTGAGCATAACGCAGAAGGGGCCATTCTGGAGACAGAATCACATGGATGTTACTCCACTCACAGCTAAACTCTGGAATATGCCGCTATTATGTGTTGTAGGCTCTAGCAAAACAATCTGGGTCTATCCCATAGCATTGCCGATGCACCCTTATCATGGCGGCGGACCCAACTTCAGGAGTTTCCCCACTGTTGGATGCCGGCGCACCCTTATCACCGCAATGAGTCTTCAAACAACCTAGAAACATGATTGGAATAGGTTAACCACCCTACTATGCCTTCAAAACAGGATGAACGAATTTCGTGACACACAGACAAACACACACTTGCACAGAATAAGCCCGTTATTATAAGGCATGATATACTTCTTTTAGTAGAAGATTCGTGCAGTTCACTTTTGCAGCAAGGGAGTAGGAATTACTACAGTCCATTTCAGGTATGCGCTATTTCCAGCCGAACTATATGATTCTTACAGTCCTTCCTAGACTAAATAAGATTGGCTCCACTGGATTCGCTACTAAATTTAATGTGCTGCTTACTGAACAACAGGGCCATGAAAGACGTGATACACTTGTACATGCCATCGCTACGTCTGTGTACCCTGCTGCTACTGCATAATCAAATAGTATTGTTAACAAATTACCTGACGTGCTCTGAGGCTTGTTAGAAAGGGACTATAAAGTACATATCACAGAAATTAGAACAGGTAAAACATTCCCACTCGGATGGCCAGGGATACATTCGCCGGAAGACTGTCGTTGCCTATACATCTTTGGAAATTGGAAACTTGCTTGGCAAGAGATCCTTAGGGAGTCAGGCAACTCGTACAAGCGTACTCTTTATATCTTGAGTATGCTGGTGTGTACGACGGTGCAACTTTCGTAGGATTGTCGAGACAACTTCTATATAAATACCCGAAACGGCCGAAATTTCAGACATGGTAATTTATGTGGGTGCTGCCTTTAATTAAGTGGAGATTTGCCATGGACGATGTTGAAAAGATTAGTTCCATAGCACGGTTTTTGGTGATATCGAAATTCTTGTGGGATTGATAGTCCTTCTGATAGATAGTTGGGCTGGGAGAGAATTTTTGTGCTCGAAAAATTCATATTGTTCATTTCATTCATCCTCACCGTAGCTGTGATTGCATCGTCTGCTAGATAGATAACGAAGCTCACCAATGGTATCGCCCCTGGACATCAAAGCATGTTCTTTTCGTACTTACTGTTACTATGTAGCTTCGAAAATACCTAGAAATGAAAGGCCGGCGAATGGATATAGTGAAAGGACACAGGTTTAGTGAGCTTCAACGAGATTTAATGTCCGTAGTTTGTATTCTGACGCGGCTTCACGTTAGAGGTTTCTTAACGGGCCTCGGGTCCACAAAAAATGAACCCAATAATGTGTAATGTTCGCTAGCCACGGCTTAAAAAAAGGTTCTGCAAACGGGGAAGAAAGGAGAAGTATGGTAACTGCTTGAGGTCGTAAATCAACGCTAAATTCGTTTAGAAGCGGCTATACGTCTGGTCAGTTCACAGATTGTGATAAAAACGACCGTTCGAACCAGCCAGATGTGGACGTTTAGGTGAAACCTATTTTATTTTTCGATGATTCCTTGAATTTTTCTTATGGATCTTCTCTTTCTCACACTAGGTTGTTATGATGGAACCATTATTCAAAGTCTAACGTTCCGACTTTATCCGAAGAAAACGCCCAGGTTCAAGAATGAACGAACATGGAGACATATTATTTTCAGGCCTACCTTTTCGCCTATTTTCTCTTTTTTGTTGCGTTTGGCCAGTTTTCTTTGTTTCTTTGCGTTTCTTCGGCTCATAAAAGATTATTTCAAACACGGTACAAACGTGTGTTGTATAAAATAATTAGGTAGATTAATAAAGTAAGGGTAAGCATAGGCTGAAGGGCTGTGAAGGTCACTGGTTTGCATGAGAGACACAGCATTTGAGCCAAAAAAATAAAAAGAAAACAAAAGGAGGATATTGTGGAATCTCGTGCAAAAATGAAGAATTTCGGAATGAGCGTTCGAAGAGTTTCAGGGTACCGTTCATACCTACCGAAACACCATAAAGGTGTCACTAGGGGACAGAATGAGTGAGAATTTTGAGATGTGTGCATCGAGGGACCCTTTTCCCCTGTCCTCGAGGCAAAGTTTGGGCAATGGGCAATTTTTTTCGACATTTCCACGAGAAGAGTAGCTAAGTTGTGCCAGGAATTCTGGCATAGATGGGAGCGTCGCAGTTTTCAGAATCAGTCGGTTCAGCTCCCTTACCCATACGTTCGCTGTTCCTGTGGTAGGGTGTGTAGAATCTGTGCTGGCGGTATCCATTCTGTGGGTCGTGACCAATCCGGACGCCATCCGTATGGAATACTGAAACAGTTGAGGCAGAATTATTATAGAAACTCCATACTGTCATTCAAATTAGGTTAGTTAACGAATAATTGACAATAAGTGATTTATGAGAGCAAGGATAAAGCCAGCCACTGTCGGCCGGACAGCTCACTCTGAGTAAAGGTGTGCGGCTGAAGTCGTATCATGCAATAAAAGCAGCCCCTGGTGGCGTTTTCGGGGTTTCCGGCGAGGTTTGACCTCGCGAATCACCACCACACACGCAGTGATTCCCATATTGCAGCTGGAGAAGTCCGACTTTTGTAGGGACGCCGTTTATGCAGCACTACAGGGTAACAGCCATTAAACAGCAAAATATCCATAACAGAACTTACACAGGCTCTCCGGTGATAACAGGCTCAATATGCGGCTGCGGCGGCTGGTAGAAGTCGTACTGCGCCACAGGTATCTGATTCAGATACGATGGATCGAAGAATTCTGCACGTTCGTAACCGGTGTACGACGACATCAAGACACTTATAGTAGTATGAAGTAAACCACCTGGCTGACTAGTAGAGACGTACGTCTCGCCTACCGTATACAGGTGATAGGGATGCCTAATCCGCTCAGCTAATCGCACCTGTGGGCTTCACCAGGCCAGAGTCGCGAGGGTATCCACGACAATTGCGGATTAGTCTGGGCGGAATTTAATCGCCGTTTTGAGAAACTACGAGGAGGGTTGAGGTTTCTTCCTGAACAGATGAGCGAATTTGTTTCGAAAACAGGTAGTTTCTACCGCACTGGAATATGGGAATTTTAAAAAAACCTACGAAACCTATGCGTTACACCTACCACTTTTCAGTGGTTCAGCTACTAGTGGCCAGGATGACGTTTTTTTCCAATCTCAGCTCATTTTGGCTGGCAAATAGAGGTCCAGTGCATGAATTTTAATGTGGCTAGACGAGCTGTACAGTGAGCATCAATCACTGCACTCCGTAGAACGGAGCCGCGCCGCATCGTCCGCGTGACGCGGCAGACCAGCTGGGTTTTGTGTTTCTCGATCGTGATCGGGACTACTACTCTGTTTGTTTTTTTCCACCACTATTTCCCTTATTTCTGTGTATTCAACTAGAAGCAATCGCAATCACGGCCGAGAACCACAGCGCTCGGCTGATTTGTCGCGATGCGTAAGTGGTGCGGCCCAGCTACATCTTCGGATGTGCAGTGACGATTGCTTAGTACTTCTCGAAAAGAGACAGTTTCCATGGCTGTAGAATCGCAGTGGGACCTGAACGAAAGATCAGCATGCTCCGGGCGTGTATACCTGTATTCACTCATATCTAGCAGATTTTACCTGAGCGAATCAAAAGGCACTTAACTTTCAGAGTGAATTCCATGAATGATTTCTTACTATCTTTACTTGAAGATGAACAACGGGAACATGTCGGTTAGCAAGAAGACGTACGCGGCTTTTCTTCGCTACAGCTAAAACTTATGATTGCACCTCGAGTTTATCTTCATTCTCCAGTTTCTGATCAGTTGAATAAGTTCTTTCGTGATCCATAAGTTCACTGGATCTCCACATCGTCGCATTCTACTGTATTTTTTTGTGTGTTCTCTTTTTTTCGAAGAATAGACTGTACTGTTTCGGAAAGTTATAGCCGCCCAGAGCAAGAAAAGCAATCTGAAGTCAGCGAAAACATCCTACATTCAGACATGAAGCATGCTTGCCAGACCCGTTGAGGTCCTTGCTCGCGTCCTTCTACTGTGTTCAGGGATCTGCCTGATGCGGTGCTGACCGGGGTCCAACTATTACTCCGCCCCTGACAAATCATAACTGCAGACTTGTGAGGGAAGTTCTTGGGTGCACGAAAAGCGGATATTCTCCACTTAATCCTTTCGAATAGCCCTCTAGCAGTGCAAATGCAAGAATTCCTGACGAATGCGCAATGGGTGGAAATAGTCTATGCTCCAACCCCTGTCTGTTTCTCCTCTTCCCAAAGCCAGCAAATGTCGGAAAAATGGACCTCGCATATTGCGCCTCTACGTGCAAAGTTGATCATAACACCAGTTTCTGAAACTAGTCAAATACTAGGTTGTCAAGAAATGTTTGATACACTCAAGAATTCAATTGATTTTCAGTACTTTTTCTTCTATTAAGTTTTCTATGCGATGCATTCACCACACGCATTAGCAAATCAAGTAATCAATCATGGGAAGACCTACGACGCGATTGCAGTGGAGAAAACAAGGGTATTAGTATGTTTTATTTTTACAAATCCAATTCATATACGTAGTTAGGACGCAAAGGCTGCGCCTGAGGATGACTTATTCGAAGAATTTGGATTTGAGCTCTACTAACTTTACGGGTAGTTCTACTGAGGTTTGCATTACGATTGCCGAGGTGGAGCTATCGATTATGAGCGAACCGTCCTCCATCGCGTCAAACGGACTTCTGTCCGATCGCTGCTGAACGGCCTGTTCTAAAGAGTAGCACGCAGATATGCTCCGCGCACCGCAGTCGATCACGTAGGTAACAAGGGACAACCTATTTCTGTGGTGACAGGAATTTAGACATTGCTAGCCATCCTATGTTCTTTCCATTAAAAATCGTGCGGGGAAATTTGTACATTGTAGATAAGTCTGGCCAACATTAATCAGGAAACAAGAAAGCAACTCTCAAAAACCGCAGTTGTGTTGATGAAATACGTCACTACAGAGTTCCCACATTTATATTGCCAATGGACTGATTGTGAGGATTCGTTGTTGACTGTTTTCCTAAGTGCTCTGGCGAGTTGTGAAGTTCATTTTGGGGCAAGTGTTGGTCGGATGTGGCAGGGATGACTAAAGACGATCCTATGAATGATATGCCAAAGGAGCGCGAGGATGTGATCAGAAGTAGGAAGGGTACTTACGAAGTAAGTTTTAGAATTATAAGGTCGATTGCTATTTTACGACTAGGTGGGTCCATCTGAATCTTTCAGATTTTGGAGATACTTGGTAAAGGATCGTTTGGTGCAGTATTTCGAGTACGTCGTATTGAAGATGGCAAAGAATTAGCAATGAAATGTGAATCATATAAAGTAAAAAAGCAGGTACGGATTGTTCAGATGCTGGAAGAAGCACTTTTTCCTCATCATTGATTCTTCTGAAATCTCATCCGATTAGGAATTTTTCGTCACTTTTAGTCGAACTACACGAAGGAATCAATGTTAGTTACAATATGAGATGGTCGATGAATGCCATATTTTCTTCCTTTACAATATATTCGCTAGACGGAATCCCTTCAGTACATTGAATTGCGATAGCTATGGCACTTGCTTCCAACCACTGGGTTTTTTAATCACTTCAAGCTATCTCAGTCTCGAGAGTTTAGATCGCAGGTTCCCCTGCGCACGACGCATGTGCACCAGAGGTAAAATTGAAGCATATTGGCGCATTCTGGCTAGCCTGGTGCTGCTCTGGGATGGCAAGAAGGAGACAGATCATCCTTTGGTACTGATCACTTTCTGCGGCATAGACTATCGACTTTCAGTTCCAAGTCTGTGTAAGACCGATCGCTGTCCCCGGCCCGCATACCATGAGTTACGAAATGCTCGCACCGATCTGCCCGATGAAGGCAGTGGGAATTACCGATAACTGATTTCTGTAAACAAAAGTGGCTCGCATCCAGTCCGAGTTCCTCCTGCATCATCAACTATAAAAGTTGTTCGTCTCAATGAAATGCGTTTGCGTGACTTTATAATAGCTGTCTTATAACAAGTTGACAGATTCACTTGTAGATAAAATGTGTAGAAAGCGATGTATCACTGAGATACTTAATCTAGTTTAGTGTTGAATCATCTTAGAATTAACGAGTCATCACCTAGTAGCTTAGGCAGATTTCGTAACCCTTTAGTAGCTAAGTTAGGCGCTTCTGCGTCAAGTTCACTCTTACAGCCTATGAGCTCTGTTCTTTTTATGGTGTTTATCTTTTCATTTACTTATATGTAGTTCAAAGTTGTCGAGACTTCAATATTAGCCACTTTATCAGGCAAGCTTTCGGCGCTATAACGCCATTATCAAGCCTACAAAATACAATACATCGTTGAATCAGGAGGAGATCGAGAGACTGCATCAAAAGAAGGCCTCACCCAACGGCCGCCTACAAGCAAATGAGGGGGGGGGGATATTGGATAGTGATCTCTTACGAGATCAACCTCAGTGTTTCCAGCCGCTCTTCTTTGTTGTTAATCTCTGGTGTTCTTCTTCTTATCTCCACCGCTTCCATCAACTTTCTTTGCAAAGTATTCGTTAAGAAGCGGTGGAGAACCGTGACCTCGAAATCAGGTGGGCGTTCTTATATACTTCTTCTTATATACTCATTTACTATGTTGTCACCCGCACTGCTATTGTGATTTCGTCATCCTGGATCTTCAGTCGACGGCGTGTAAAACTTAGAAGGGCTGGTGCCTTTTGTTTGTACATAACTTTAGCCGTGCAAACCCTCACAGTCGGAATAGCCTAAGCCTGAGACATTTATTTATTTATTTATTTAATTATTTATTCATTTATTACGCACATAGGCGTGCTAGGTTGGTAACCATTGAACATTTGGAAACACGGAACTTATATAGAAAAAACAAAACATGAACTGAGTTAGTAAGGCAGTAATGAGTTTGTTGAAAGTGTTGAAAGTAATTTGTTGAAAGCAAGAGCAATTCGTTGATCTTTTGCTTTGTGGACCACTTCTCATCATTTTCAGATTTTGAGGCATGAAGCAAAAGTTCTCGAGGGAATGAGGAAGATTAACTCGGTTCACTTCATAAGTTATGAAGATCGCGGGAAAATTGCTGGCAGATTCATGTTTGTTGTTATTAGGCTAGTAAGTTTTGATTTGTTTTCAAAATATTATCGTGACTTTGGTTGAAAATGCCAGCCATGGTTTTCTCGAAGCGTAGAGATTTATCTCGGAAAATATCTGGCATTTGAGGTTGGTAAGAATTTGTGGGATCTTCGGATGGAAAATCCTGAAAGACGCTTCTCGATGGCCACTGGAATACGAGCAGCAGAGCAAACATTATCAGGCATAAGAGATCTTCATATAGTGAGTCATTTGTAGGAGACTTCTTTCTTTTTCCAAGTTCAACAACCATTGAACTCCACTTCTTGCACTCGAAGAAAAACTGATCATTTCTAGTGCGGATACTTACATCGAGATATCAAACCACCTAACTTCGCCATTGGTAGGGAGGAAGACGGGAATCCACATACTATATACATATTAGATTTCGGGCTTTGTAGAAAATACAGGTACGGTAATGATTCATTTGTAACTTAATTCAGAATGTATGTATCTGTCTTATTCAATCCCACAGGGACCGCGCATAGGTGTGAAGCTATTTCTCAAATTGGTCCATGAAAATCGCCACGCAAACGTCTTCCCTGCCTGACGCCAAATAGCGGGGTCAGACTCCCGAATCACAAAATCCTTAGGAAAACTAAAGGTTGTTAGCGATGACCGAATAGGCCGGCATTTTTGCCATGAAGCACATGTAACATCTGGGCTGAAGAACATGAAGAACACACATCTGGACTCGGATTTCCGACTCCTCTTCGGTTCGTTTTTGGACTTTGGCCTTCGGTTCGAAACACTCCGGAATTTTCGATAGCATGAATTTCAGTTCCTAATTCAAGAATCGTGACTTCTGCTTCATAATAAGCATTGCTTCGTAGTGGCATCCAATGACAGCTTTAAAAGTCAGGTGTACGGGATCTTAATCTCTCCTCAAAGTGCTCCTTGAAGCCCAGAGTGGTCAAACGCAAAGCTGTCATATATCTTCACCAGCATAATGGTCACCTCGTTCCGTACATGCTATCATGCAGGTGACGTTCAACCCTCATGTAGCCCTTTGCCAAGGAGGCAAACAACATAATCGAACTTTGTGCTTGTATATCATTGTGCTTAGATGGTCATGTATGCGGTCCCGCAGCCATTGGTATCTGTGATTTTTTGTTAGTACTTGTATGAAAATGTCGTTCAAGTCTTATTTGGTTTGCGAATGATGTATATCATTTTGCCAATTTTGGACAGCTGATGGTACAGCACAACATGAAACACAGCTCCTCTCGCGGCTGTATCCAGCATATACGATGAGGCTACGTCTAACACTCGACATGTCCAACAACGAAGGAGCTGAAAATAAGGGAAAACAACAAACAAATAAAAACAAAACGAAACTTGAAAACGACAGACAAAATCTCCACGCAAGAGAAGTATTCTGCTAGAGTACTGCCTCATGCGTAGTGAGAAATAAGCGCGGATTACTCGAATTCGTTGAATATATGCTGCCACAGACAGGAATGCTGCATCATGTTCGGGTAGGATCCGTCGAAATCGATTTGCCACAAGGAACTGGTCTTATTATGTCGATGCATAGGGTATACGTTTCGAAATCTTGATATTCCGTTGGAGGGATATCGTGATACTAATTGAGTTTGCTTGCATTTTTCGGTGTCAAGTAGTGAGTGCATCCTAATAGATTCGAACTATTGCTTGCATTTTTTCGTTGCAGGACAGATGAGAAAGACCTGCGATATATGAGGGAGAAGGCAGCTTTCCGTGGGACAACAAGATACGCTAGCATTGGAGCACTTGAGATGGTTTCCTTTAACCAAAATTCACTGAACTACCTGGAAAAAATTGATGTTTTTTTAAAGAAAGATCAATGTCGAAAAGATGACGTTGAGGCATGGTGGTATATGGTTTTGGAATGGATGATAGGACAATTACCGTGGAAGCATTGTCGGGTAAGCTCTTTTAACCTCGCATATAGAATTTGAAGTAAGAAGCTAGTGTTTAGGGAGCTGATCGAGCTGAAGTAAAGATGTACAAGCAACAACTTCGCCTTGAACAAAATTTGAGGAAGGTTATTAGTCTCTGGATCTGCTTGAAGAGAGTGAGCACATTATGATTGTGAAAATTTAACTTTTCACTTAAGGTTCTCAAACACACACCAGAAGAGTACATGGCAAATATAATTCTGTATATCGACACACTAGAGTACAACTCAATACCAGATTATGACCACATCGCTGCACATCTTGAAGCAGCCATGCAGGTGTTTTTCTTTTCAGCATCTGTTTTTACTTGTGCTTTATTCCTACTACTGCTACATATTGAATGAAAGGATGTCATAAGGAATCATTCATAAATAAAGGAGATGGCGGAAAGAATCCTTTATTATATCACATTAGATCAAGTAGTCGCCTTCGCGACCAGGCCCCGACTCAGAAACTTCGGGCACCGGTGTTGCCCATGATGAACGCAAATCACGGGAACTTTCTAGGACTGGCGCCAATTGTGCCCCAATACGCAAAAATTACTGTACTTGGCGCAAGTGCCTTCCCGGGAGTACAATTCATCGGTGGCACCGATTCAGCCCCACATTGAGTAGGCATGGCAGAAGTTTCCTGTAATGGCGCAGGAAAGGTGCACACGTGGATGATTCTGCGCTCCATTCACAACGCAAAGTGGCACCGGTCCGTGATTTTTACGGCCACCAAGACAGGTCTCTCCATTGGCGCTCGTAATGGCGCAAGTGCCACTGCAGGAATGGGCACATGTGTCAATATTGGGGCGGCACATATGCCCTGAAGTTTCTGAGGAATGGCGTTCCGTTTCCAGTTTCCCAGTATATGATGTAAGTAAGCATCTGAACAATCCTTTCACATTCAATTTTGCTCGGAAACTAATGCAAAAAAATGAATCTTACGTTTTGCGTTGTGTGTTAGTACTGACATCAACTGATCTATTGTGGTCAGCTCATCGAATCTATCGCTAATATCTTTTGTTCCTTTGTTTCATTCCTCGCTTTGTTGCTAATGCTAATGCATGTTATATCCGCGTCCTTGTTGTTGCCACGACACCCTTGTACTGATGAATGTGGCGTATCTATCTATGAATAAATCATACTGAAGCCTGAAATCAAAACCTAAGAAGAACTTTCCAGGCATACCACTTGAGTTACGCAGAACCTCTTGATTGGGATCTCATGACAGAATATAAAGGCCCACGTTATGTGAAGAATTTGGACTATGAACTAAGATGAATCTGCTGTTTTGGTGAATGCTTCTTCCTTTTCATTTTATGTATCTACGTAGAATCTAGTAGAAGAATATCGGGCTGGGATGCGTTCACAGATTCAAGTCAAACGGCGTCATGAAGCATCTTTGCTATCTAATGAATATGACCGCACCTCAAAAGGGCATAGTATCTGCTAATACGAAAGGTTCCAGATTGTAGATGCAATTGCTGATTTTTCCAGAAATCCAGAGATGCTCAAGTCAATCATAGCACGTTAATTACAAAGAACTGAATCTTCAACTGCGTATTAAATATCTAGCCATCGCTGTAATTATGTACGATTCTTCAATTGAAAACAAACTTACATGAACAAAATAAATAATTTGTTGTATGAAGCGTTCCATAGTTAGATTTCTGAAATTTCTGAGGAACAAGGACAGGTCAGTTTTGACCTAATATGCTTAGTAAGGTGCTAGAATGATTTAGACCACCTTTTGAAGCGTGTCCCAATGTTTCTTTCCCTGTTTCGAAAAGGCAAAACACCTTGACGCGACGCGTGCGGGTGGTAAGTGTCCGTAAACGTCTTAAGACTTCAAACTAATGAAATGCTGCCATAACCATGTGACAATTAGGTCGATATGGCAAGAAAAAATTTGCCTCGATATATCTGATTTTTTATTCTTTGAATTTCCTACCTGTTGTTAAAAAATGTCGTCCTCGCCGCCGTGCATGTTTTCGCCAAGAGGCAGGCCTTTTTCGCGGCAGGCCATTGTCGCTCACTGACGTTGGTGATACTCAGAGTTGATCGGTAGCGCGGCGATGAACACAAGAGCATCTTTTCTAAATCTCCAATAATTCTTCCACTTTGTTTGGATTTTTGTGGATTCTTTGTTAACTGAACGGCTTCTTCGAGAGACAGCTGTTCGTTTTATTCTGTGTATTAATATTCTGAACCTGGTGTCCGGGTTGGAGACGTATGCCTCATTGGCATAGTCTCTACTGTACTCGGCTACCATCTCCAGAAGGCACTCTAGGACCAACTGAGTAACATCATTGCCATCCATGAACAAAATACCTGAAATGAAAAAGATAGCATAAAGGACACTGCTTCAAATGTTTGAGTTCACGGGCAAACACACCCCCAAACAGTGAGAAGAGCTAAACATCTATCATAGCAAAGTCAATCTTTCGTTCCGGATCACTATTTGTCGCCGCTCGCTGGGGTAGGTGCTACTGGTGTCGGTTGCTATTCGCTCTTCGTATAGTGATTGAAAAAAAAGCTACTATACAAGCCCCGAACGCCCCCCCCCCCACACACACACACAGACTTCTATATATTGCCATACTATGAATGACCCTTTACCCCTGAAAGAGTCTTCTTTCACCATCTGATCAGATCAATCAATTTTGCATGTTATGAATCATGGATGAATATGGAGTTTAAAGGCAGCACCCACGATAATTTTGAGGTCTGAAATCTTAAATGTTTTAGAGAATCGACAATAGCCCCAGTAATCCTATGTAAGTAGAAACGCTAGACGTATCTGCATTCCCAACATAAAATAAAATAAAATAAACATAAAATAGGATAGACAAGGTATCCGGGTATCCCTGGGCGAGTTGTGGTGTGACATGGATCAGCTGTTTTTGCCTCTAATCACTCAGATTCCAATTCTTTTTTACATTATTTCTTTTTTATCACTTACTTAATGGTTTCGTTTTCTACTCCAGAGACACGTCTATATGGCATACATTTCTTTTCCAAATTCCCGAAACCGTCAAGAAAATGCGTGACGAAAAAGGCAGCATTATCGACTTTTTTGCCACACCTGACCCGCGCAACTCGACCAACCTGGTCTAAGGCATTGAATTAGGGATATCCAAAACTCCTTTTCGCATGAGTTCTGACCGTATTCACTAATGTATCCGTGTTCACCGTCGTCGAAAACCTAAGCTTACGCTGAAATCTTGATGACGAAGATTTTCCTGGGTGCTGCCTTTAAGTGGAAAGCTACAGCGATAGAGCGATTTCCCCACTGTGTTCAACGAATTCTTGATCGGAATGCTCTGTTCCGCCCACTCGACAGCGTGTGGGTAGTAAAAATTCCGATTCCGGAGCGCGCCTCGCCGTAGATATCGGAGTTCACCCGTTTTCCGGAGACGACGCAGCCCTACGATGTCACGGCATCGTTGAAATTCCTCAAAGTGAACGTGTTAATACTCCATAAATTTACCCATACAGATTTCAGTACATTTACCATGGATAAACTCAGTGATGCATCCGGGCTCTGGTTCCATGGGATCTCAAGCTGTCGGTGCGACATCGACCGCGACGCGCACGCATGACCACCGCTGTGCGCCGAACGCGTGTGCGCCGATTTTTTTTTCGCAGACTATACACGTTTCGGCTTCGTCATAGAAAAAGGAAGACACAATGTGATCGAATCCCATCTGCGCTTTTACCATGGGTGCGGTCTCGTCCAAGTGATGGGACACGGTTTAGGAACTAACCGCTGACTTTTCCGACGGTGTTCTGCTCATTCTGCGCCAACTCAGGTCTAACTCTTTCATCATGCCGTTGTCAAGGTCGGATACCCGACCTGCTTGTGGAGTAGTATCCGAACTCCTGCCGGTCCTGAGATTACACGATCTACTGCCAGTTTGGAAAAGATTCACAAACCTGCACATATACCTGGTAATTCGGCGACTTCGCCTTATCGGCTGAGTTCGAGCAACGCTTTTTCGCACAAAACCTTATCGCACGTGATAGAAATGTGCCGGAATAAGCGCATAAAGATAATGAAACTTTCTTGTCATGGCGCTCCTGAAGCTGTGCGCTTTGGTTTTACTGGGTTGGTTTTTAATTGAAGCATCTTTGATCTGTGTCAAATTTTTACTAAGTTTTTTTTTTCATAATAAAATAAACTCCATGGATTAGCATTTGTGTTTCAGAGCTGTGAACATTGGGTTTGCAGTTGTACCGTTCTAAAATATGATGGTAAAATGCTGCATTGAATAAAATATTACCGTAAAATTCTCTGTACCGACAATGAATAGTGGAGATCACGAAATTAAAATGAGATCCTGAGAATTTTCTGGAAGATTCTTCTTTTTTCCTTCTCAGGCCTCTCCCTAGCAGTACAATGTGCTCCACAAAAGAAATTCCGTAGGCATATGGTTCGTGGCCGACCAATGAGCGGCTTTGTACCCAAGCCCATGGTGAGCACCTACACAACATTTTTGTAGCTTGACTTGTCCAGGAAAAATGAGTTCAACATGTTCAAGACATCTTCCTTTTCTCCAGAGAAACGAGAAATTCGCCGGGAAAAACCTCGCAGTGGCAGGATTATTCCAGAACAAAGTTGACCACTTCAACTCTTCAAACTCTGCTACTTATAATCAGGTCTGTTGTGCTGTTGTTTGCTAAGAAATTACTAGTCGTACGAACTTCGACCTTAAAATAACATGGAAACTCACAATAGGGTTAGATTTTTGAAGTATTGCCAGATCCAATGTGTTCTCAATACGTGTCCAGCTCTAATGAAGCCAAATTTATTATTTTCTACTCATACTACCGTTAAATCTACAGAGATACTGGTACAATGATCAGTGGTACAAGCCTGGTGGACCTGCATTCCTGATGTTGGGTGGTGAATCGGCTGAGGATCCATACTGGGTGGAAGATGGTATGAAACACTCTTTTTTCTCATAGGAGCAAACCTCATCGATACAAAAACAACAACAAGCTCATGTTGTTATGAGTTTTGAAAGCATAGATGAAATCTCAAAAGTAAATGTTTTTTTTTCGGAGAACTGTTGACTGTTTAAGCTTATAAGTTAGACAGTTGCTGTCGTTAACTCTTACATCGCTCTTTCATATCGATTTATTTTGAAATGAGAAACTCTTCGGGGACCTTGAAGGACAATTTACACCATGAATGCGCGCGTTCGACATTTCATATGACAAATGATGGGTCCAGTATTAGTCCTGACGCAGCTCAGATGAGCCGCAGACGTTTGCAGCCTGGAGGTGGCCGCACATTATTTTCGTTCAGGATAGAGCGTTGAGAAGTACTCATGGAACTACTCCGCAAATAGATGCATAGTCTGATGCGCGACTGAGTTACACATGGAGTATGAGTCACCCTTAACTCAGTAAAAAGACCTAGGAATTGGGATGTACCCAGTTGAACTATTCATAACTGAATGAGGTACCCTATCAAATTACATTAAAGGTAGAAGCTATGGAATTTTGCTTGTGAGCTGATGCGTGCCACGTGGAGAACATTTCTGGCTTATCACTACTCCGGAATATCCCACGTCATTGTCGCCAATTAATGACGAGGTATCGAAACTGTGGAGCATTTGAATCGCAAACATGCCCTCTGGAAAAGGCCAATGTTTGAATCACAAGTTGACCAGCCTTTGTTGAAATGCACAGAGATCACCGATGGTGATGGCGTTCCTTTGGCTGTAGGAAAACCCTATATTCACTGGAGAATGCACTTGCAGCTGGCCGAAATGACACACTGCTCCGATTCTAAACAGCCTTCTTTATCTTTCCCTTTGATTAATTTTTCTTATAAGGTAAAAGAACGTAACGATTTCGATGAATGAAAGCGGTTGTGAATTATCAGCTGTATTGAAGAGAACTGACTTCAGATAACTATATGGTCTGTTAGATCAAGGGTGGCACCTGAGGTGATTTTGTCTGTGACTACGACTTTGTCCGCAGAATGCGTCTTGGAGGAGATTTTACTAATTAGCAGTAGGGAAACATCAGAGTGGAAGGAATCACACTACATTCATATCAAAAAAAAAATGTTAAAATTTGACTATCTGGCCGACTTCGGGACGAGGTCGTAATTGCGGACAAAGTCGACCCAGGAGCCGTATGCATACCTTTCCCCGGCCATCCCCGCTTCCCGACCATCCCCGGTCGGGGAGTATCCCCGGCCGGGGATGGTCGGGGAAAAGTCGTATGCACATCTCCAGGGATTCCCTCGGGGAGAAACTCGCGCAGTAATTGGAGTTGGAGCGCCGATTCCGCGCATTCGTTTCGCCATGAGTACTGGCGCTGACATTCATTTTGCTTTTCTAGGGTGACATTTTAAAATAAAGAGGACTTTTCTACAGCTCTATTCGCATTATGATTTTCTCTAGTATCAGAAGGTCCGGTCTACACCTCTGTGGACTATGTCGATGGTTTTATTTTTAGGGATTGTTGAAAAACAAACAACTTCTCAAGTTCTTTCAACGCCGCATACGAGTCGGACTGCCTCTAATTTGAAGTAACTCATTATAAAATGGGTACTATTGTACTTGAGCGGCCCCACTATCGACCCCAAACTCAAAACCATGGATTCCTCCGTAAACTTGCTTAGAGGGGTAATTCGAGGCGCTGATTACGAATATTATATTCATTTCGCATGGTAGCTTCGATTTTTACTGATTTTATCGATTTTTTCCAAGTTCGACTCGTATCTCGAATCTCCCTGAAAAAGTGCATCTAGAGGTTTTTGAAGTTGCTGATCACGAATATAATAGCCGCTTTGCATCATATTCTCGATTTCATTGGTTTTCTCCAGATTTTTATCTGTAAGGCGGTGTAGTTGCCGGCTTCACTGGAGTTTTTCCCATCAAGTCGACATTTTGTCGCGAAATCTTCATGATATTTGTAACCACCACCTTCAGAAACCGCAGTAAGCAAATTTTCAGAGAGATCCGAGAGGAGGTCCATACCTGGGAAAAATCAATAAAATCAATAAAATCGATACTATCATGCGAAATGAATTTAATATTCGTGATCAGCACATCGAATTATCCCTGTATGCAAGTTTTCAGAGAAATCCATGATTTTGAGTTTGGGGTCGATAGTGGGGCCGCTCAAGTACAATAGTGCCATAAAATGCTCCTTTCTCTTTATTTATATGTTGCTTTTCTTAATATCGTGATATTTCTCGGTTTTTTTCTTCATTTTCTTCGTCCTTGAAAGAAGTTGCGAAGCAATAGCGAGGCTGTTTCGTAACAATCCCTCCAGAATTTTTCGGAAATAGTCCACAGAAACGTCGGCGGTATGTCTGGAGCAAAACCAAAACGAAATACGGTTAGCAAAACCTAGCTAAATAAAGGATTTACGAAAACTGCGAAGACAGAGGTAACTATTTAATCGGCTGTTTATAACACACTCTGTATGACGATGAAAATTAAGAAATACAAAGGTAATTGAAGCAAAACACAAAGGTACGACTCAGTAGTGAAGTTTAACAACCTAAAATGTTGCGAATATTCGCTCTCTAACAAAAAATAAGCCAAAAAAACGGACGCCTAGAATGTTTCCCCCACCTTCGATAGTAAGGGGAAATCTCCCTTGCTTTTCGTGGGCGTGGCCGGGGACGGGGAAAGCTGGGGAAGAGGTGTGCATACCGGGGAACGCCACGCGGCATCCCCATCCCCGGTGAGGGAGGCTCGGGGAGAGGTATGCATACGGCTCCAGGTGTCACCTCTGCGCTACCAGACTGTACATTTCTCCAATTCAGATAAAATTAATTAAGGCACTTTGGAATGGACTCAAATGGCAGCTGACAACGGAGCTTTCGTCTTTCTCATCGAGCACCGCTTCTATGGTGAAAGCAAACCAACACCGTAAGTTTTACTAATCATCACTCTTGGAGAGGCATTCTTGAACATTCCAAGGAGACGTAACCATGGTCTTTAAAAGTGGAAGAGTTTTCAGAACAGTGTTCTCTAATGTTTTCCTAACTAGGTCCTTCTTCAAAAAATTATAATTTTCTGAAATCAGTCCTTGTACCCAGATGTTGAGTGGGGTTCCTCCCTTACTTAGTCAGCCTAGATCAACTGAACCGAAAAATTGTGTTCTGTGAATCTAATGTGCCGAGATACTATGCCTTTTCCATCTGTTCTAACAGCCCACACATTGCATTATGTTGGAATGCCTTGCGAAAATTGCTAACAGTTGTAATTTTTTAGAGATATGTCCACTCCAAACTTGGTATATCTAAGCTCTGCACAAGCTCTTGAAGATATGGCAGCGTTCATCATCGCTATGAAACAAAAGTTCCCACAGTTGGCAGCAGCACCTTGGGTAACTTTTGGTGGATCGTACTCAGGTAAGAGCTGTAAGGAATTTCCTTGGATTCGGAGGTATAAGTTCGTTCTAGGAGCTCTTGCTGCTTGGGCTCGTGTCAAGCATCCAGAGCTGGTTGCAATGGCTGTAGGAAGTAGTGGTCCAGTGCAAGCCGAGGTTGATTTCGTTGGTGAGTCTTTCAGCTCCTGGATATGCATAAAAATATTTCATCAATTTGATTAATGTGAGGAACTCGTAGAGTACCTGGAAGTGGTGCAAAACTCGATCACACGTGATTCCGCGCAGTGCGCCCAATCAGTGACCACAGCGTTCAACCTCGTTAGTTCCATGTTGACGACAGCGTCTGGAAGGCAGAGCTTGAAAGCCACGTTCAAGTTGGTTTCCGAAATGAAAATGCCTGTTATAGGCTCCACATTGCAGCTATTTGCAGCCTTTGCGAAGATCTCGACCCAAGCAACGCGCAGCAGATCGAGACGTTCTGGCAGACCGTCTACAGTCCTTACATGGAGGTTGTGCAGTACTCCGGCGACAGTGCAGTGAGTTAACTTCTTCAAAAACATTTTTTGAAAGGATCTTTGGAGATTAACTGGTAACCAGAGTCTTCACGTTGATAATTGGTGATTCTGGCACGTAGAGCCTGTTTTAGGGACTCTTCCAAAACCTACTAACCATCCACAACGCCATCTGCCGCTTCCACGATACAGATGCCAGCTCACTCACGAAGCTGAAGCAGGTGATCACTGAGAAGTTACTGTTTTAATTTACAATAGGACTGTCTCATGGTAAACCGCCATGGGACTGCACCCATCATTACCCGGGGTAAACCCATTGGGCCGACACAAATTTACTCATACCTAACTCGAGCGTCAACACGTTTACCTTGGGTAATCTCGATGTTGCATATGGTCCATAGTTCCTTCCTGACATTGTTGATCAGACTGCTCATGTATAATTTACAGGTGAATAACTATTTCAATCAACTCAGCGGCTACTTTGGTTGTGAGGACATCAACTACCAAAATTTCATCGAATTCATGCAGGACACCACCTATGGAGATGCCCAAGAGAGTCAGTAGCATGTATTGCATTTGGAAATGATATCGTTGTCACTTTGTCAACTGAAAGTTTCTATCTGCCACTGCTCCACTACTGTATTCTTCAGTTCGCGCTTGGGTGTGGCAGACTTGCACCGAGTTTGGTTACTACCAGTCCACCGACTCCGACACAGCAGGACCGTTCTTTGGCGGAAAACCATCGCTGCCAGTTAAGTAAGTGCAAACCGGAAAATTACAGCTTCTGATTATAACTGAGCTCGTGGTGCAGTGGGGAGAGGCGCGAACGCTAAATGATTCGATTCCCTCCCTAGGTCATCCATCCCTCCGGGGATCGGTAAATTGGTACCGGACACTCTGGGAGAATGAAGCGCTGACTTGGCACATCAGATGCCCTCTCCCCCGCAAGTCACTGCATGTGTAGGACAACGCCGACCACTTTATCCTTAATATATGTAACTTTTCTATAAATATAAAAGAAGGGTAGGTTTATTAGAGTGGACTGTTCCACTGGCTTACGTTCTGTCGGGATGAAGCCAGGACAACAACATTGCCAGTTCGTCTGAACTGCCGGATTTTATCTGATTTTCAGACTCATCGTCCGTCATCCGATGTATACCAATTCAACCGCTTCTCCATTCCACATCCATGAATGTAAGACAGAGATCTTCTTCCTTGTACTTCCCAGCTCGAGGACGAGCTGCCTCATCGCCCTGGGAGAGGTGAAGGGCGCAATTGGTCGTAGCTGTTGATCCAGCTCATAAGTTCACCGAAATCCCTAGTAGTGCCCAAGCTCAGCCAACTTGTCGTGAAGAACGATTTCTCGCGGCGTACAACTTCCACGTTGCATCAACATCAGCCTCCAACATACAAGCTCGAGGACGAGCTTCTTCAAAAGAATGGAGATGTCGGGATAAAGCCCGGACAACAACATTGCCAGTTGTTGACCGGAGGCGGAGTTCCACCGAGTCAGTCGACCCCGCAGCTCTGGCGCCACCCCGCTGTCACTCCCAGCTTCATTCCCCTTCTCTCCACTTTCTATATAACATTTATTAAAGATAAACATTATATAACTATGTGTAGAACTCCCCGATAACATCAGGAATGGGACGGCACAAACCCATAACCTGACAGTTCTGGTTTTGAATATGCGAGATAAGCATATCGAATAAGTGGAAGTTAATTCATCAACGAGTCATCGAATATGTAATTATCCAGAAGGATCTCTTGGATTCCGGATATCATCTGTTCCATTAAGGTACTACATCGACGAATGCACAAATATCTACGGTTCTCAATACAACTCAGCTTCAGTTTCTAGTGCCGTCGCGAATGTGAATGCCTACTATGGAGGTCGCGATAACATGCAGGTATAGGCCCTGATCTGGTTGTATAAAAATGAGCGTTAATATCACGTTCTCGATAGCGTTTGCCCGCTCAGTTGTTTCGTCTGGTCTCACGCTCCGAAAACTTGACATTAAGCTCATCTAAAACTTTTACATCCATGTTCGTGGAGTTTTCTCGAAGCTCTTCCAGTGTGCTTCCAGGAATTTGCATTTTTAAAAATTGAAAGGAAAAAGTTGAAATTATAGACACACTGGAAATTGCTACATATTGTACTTTTAATTGTTCTCATCAACCATTTTTGAGGAATCTCTCACCCGAATTACTATCTGTTTCAGTCATCCTACATTGTTCTTCCCAATGGCAACATAGATCCATGGCATGCACTCGGAAAGTTGAACAGCACAATCTCGACGATTATTCCAGTGGTGATTGATGGTTAGTCTATCAGCGAGTCAGCCGAACACACAATAGCTGACGGGATGAGTATCTAATAGGTTCTAGGCAATAATTCTGTTTTCAGGAACTGCTCACTGCGCAGACATGTACGGCTCATCATTGAATGACTCGCCGTCATTGACAGCTGCTCGACAAAAGATCTCCGCCCAAATCAAGGAATGGCTTCAACAGATCAACAAGCAGATATAATTAATAGACGTCAATTCATAAAGTATAAACATTGACCGACTTTCAGGTACAAAACACGTCCCATTCTCCGCTAATCGAAGTTCTCTTATTGATCAGTTCCACGAGGTTTTTCTTGTTAATCTTGACAGTTAGGAGGTTGACACCTGGGCATGACTTCAAGAAAAGCTAGTGAATACGTACAGTCCTTCTCAAAAAGATAGACGGATTCCGTGACTGCGGAAACGCGGTGGGACGTGAACGATGGATGCGGAGAGAGCATGCCCAAAGTGAGAGGGTCGAGTAGGTCCCGCCATGATTCTGCGGCCGCGACGATATGAAACCGCACGCGCAATCCGTCTATCTTTTTGACAAGGACTGTAATCTACAGAAGAAATAGGATCCCAGAAACCATGTTGTATGCCAGTGCCAGTAATACCAACCTTAAACACAACCTTATCAGTGCCCGTTCGGGTCCATCGTTTCTGCCCGCACTTCCTATGGAAAATTGTAATGGCCTCAAAACTCCCCAAAAAACTCTGACGACTGCTATTTACTTTGCCACGCACAGAATATAATGACCTAACACTATCTATAGGGTATTCGAACGCAGAACTGAAGCTTGCTTCAACAGATTTATTCAAACCAGCCTGATTGTCCGGCTAACGCCGGACTCTAAGGATTGTTTTGGGCTCGCTTCGCTCGCCTCGCATACATGTGTATTCCCTTCTACTGAGCGCTGGCATACTACTCTCGCAGGTGTGGACCCGTGCGTGACATCTTCCACATTTTCGACGCCGGCGCATCCTTATCACACCGTTGGACCTAACTCCAGGCGTTTTCCCACTTTCTAAACGCCGTATATCACAGCGCTGGACCCGTTTCCCCCACCTATGAGCGCCGGCGCATCACTCTCACTGCTGTTCTCCCCTCTACGGCAACTCTTTCCTTACCGAGCGTCGACGCATCTCTGACAGCTATAGACTCGTTTCATGTCACCTTCTCCACCATCTATGCGGGAGCAACCCTCATCCATGTCATCCCTCGTCCTCCTGGTCCCTCCTCTTCGTTATAAAACTGTCATGCCCGCCTCTTTCCTTTTATACGGTCATGTAATCATAGACCTATCTTACTCATTCCGACCGTGTTGAAAGCAACTGTCGGCCATTAACATGTCTGAACATGACGAATGTGACCTAAAGCACCTTTAAATCAAGGTGAAATCAAAACTTGCACACTTTATATGTAAGTTGACACGCCGAACATCGTGATGTAATCAGATTTTTTCGGTAGGGGCTGATTCTCCTGTACACACACACACTGACATAAAATGCCAATTAATATTTTATTCAAATACTTCCACCGTCGGATTAGCAATTCAGTTAAATTCAATTTACTGAATGGTTATGCCATGCAGACCATCACACAAAACATCCGCGAAGACACAGTTACAAGAAGACCTCAAAATCGAGTGGATCATAAAAATAGACCACAGATTGAATGAAGAGTAATATATACTAGTGCCCCTACTGGAGGCAAGAAGCCGCTTGAGCTATATGTAAAAACTTCACATTTGCGAAGTACTTGAAAAATTAACAAAGAAACAAAACTAACCGTTAACTGAGCTTAAATATGAAACTCTCCTTATGAGTTGGATATATTCTACCAGTCTGGCCGCTCATCCAACGCCGGACTCCAACTTCTCCTGATGTCAGGTTTGCTCGTAGATTTTTCATCACAGTTCTACAGGCTTTAGAACTGTAGGCTGCGTGCGAATACCAGTCCCGCTGGTGGACTTGTCGCACGACGTTTCCCCGCATTTAGGCGCTGGCGCACCTCTATCCATTAGTGTACCTGTACCCAGTTTCCACAATACAGAGCACCGGCGCACCTCTTCTCTATCGGTAGACCGTATCCTGGCGTCTTCCCCAGCACTGTGCCACAGACTCAGAGATTCCGGGACGGCGAACACAGGCCGAACACGTTCTAACAGGAGTTACACCGCGAGGTGAAAGCTTATTTTATCGCCCCACGAGCTGCGTTCGCCCCGTCAAGGCTATGCTTTGGGGGCGATGAACTGGTTTGCATGTCTCAAACGTAGGATCCTCAATCCGGGCGCAGGGCTGTGTTCTTACTGTAGACTTGGGTAAGTGGATGCTTGCCAAGCTCATCTAAAAATAGTCCCAAACGCGTACGCGATTGGTGGACGCAGCTGTCCCGCGGACCTCCAGATCCGCGCCGCACCCGCACGCATCCGCACCGCACAGATCTCGTCTGACCGATTATTGGACTGAGCCACGGTTTTACCAGGACCTCATCCGTCCTGATGAGTCCCGCAGGGACTCATCAGGACGGATGAGGTCCTGGTAAAACCTTGGCTCAGTCCAATAATGCCTTGCCTTTGCCGAAGCGACACGACTAAGCTCTGGTGCTTAACCGGGTTACATACAGGGGGGGGGGGCCATAAGTTATTGTACAACGTTTGCTCATTTATTTCTCCACCAGCAACACATGGATTATCCTGCTCTTTTCGCTGCCGAATAGAGCAGGGATCAAAGTATCTTACAGTTAAAACCCGGTTTCCCGGGAGAGTTTTGCTTTGGAGCAGTTGGACTTAGAACAGGTTTTTGAAAAAAGCGGGTTGATGTGGAAATTTTTTACGAAAAATCCACCAAATCTCTAAAGTGGGGTGTACTGCTTAGATGCATCTTAAAGAGCAAAGAATGCTCTTTCTAAAAATATCAAACTGTTTTTGTGGCTGTTTTGCTCGGAAATTGCGGGCAGAGTTAGTGCATTTTGCGGCACCGAAAGTCTGCAATGAATGTTTCCGATAAACTTTTTTCGTTATCTTGGAAGTATCCAGGAGGTTTGTGTGATCAAAAGATAGAGCAAATCCAGCTCTATTAAACAGTGCCTAGTGCGGCAAAAAATATTTTACTACTGCGGAGAAATGGGCCAGCAAACGTTGTACAATAACTTATGGCCCCCCCTGTACACCTCCCAGGGGGCGAGTCGCCACGTGGGAGGGGTATGTAAGCGCACCGCACGGACCTCGTCTGACTGAGAGGTTAAGCACCAGAGCTAGAGCAGGTAGAACGCAGGACATGAGGGGCAGAACGCAGTTTGAAGGACACTACTGTCAATCGTGCAGCAACTATCTGCTCCTAGCAGTCGGAATGCAGCAGTTCTTGCTCTTGCAGCAATGTCTTCCTTCCATTTCTTGGGGGTGTGGCTTGGCAGGTCCTGCTGCGCTTGCCTTATCCAGTTATCTGGGGAAGACTCCCTTCTCCATTGACGGCCAATCATCATGACGATTTCCACTATACTGTACAGCACATCGTTCAGCCCGTACTTCAGCGTTTTCCGTAGCAGTGGGCGCTAGAGTCAGCGTTTTCCGTAGCAGTGGGCGCTAGAGCACTCTCCTCCATCAGGACCGATATCCTGGCATTTTCAGCACAATTGGGGCCGGCACTCCATAGATTGGGCCCTGTCCTTCATAGATGCAACCGCTACTTTTGTAAATCTAGAGGGCGATGGAAGAAAGTTAGGAAATATTTGGAAAATTTGATTAATTGCATAGCTGGTTAGCTACACTATCGTAACAACATGACGAAGCTATTATTCTGCGTATGTAAGTACCGTCCTCCTCGAGACTACAACCAGACTCCAGGAGAGTGATAATTCTGTTCCGTATGTTTTGCAGCATCAAAACCTCGCAAACATTGTCTCACTCGTGGACTGCTCAGCTGCCCATGGACAACGCTCGTCTCACCGCGAAATCCTGAAAACGCTGTCTTAGTCTCTCCACTCTTATCACTGGTGACTGCATCCGTCATCCTCGCAACCAACGGAACCAGGCGAAGCCAGGTGAAGACGGGTCCCATCACAACTTCTACCACATCTATGCACTCATTATAAAAAAAACGGCCTTACGTCCCGTCAGTTTCGCGTCATCCACGATGGTGGGCTGAGCTCATGATGATAGAATGCAAACACGTGCTGGCCCCCACGTCTGTGCTCTATAAAAATTTGCAGCGTTGCTAGGATTTGTATAAGACGATATATAAAACATAGCAAACTCATACCACCCTTTTCCAAAAACCTGGCCGACGCGTGTGGCGCCAAACTCAAACGATGAGAAGGTATCTGAAAACGAAGTGATGAGAAAAGTAGCTCGGAATCATGGGACACCATCCAAATCCGTCAGAGTGACTAGGGTACTTCGCCCCGGATATTATCGATTTATTGCTCGATTTTAGGGGTGTGGGTCATGATGAGGCAAAATGGAGCGGCGTCTTCCCGCCCCTCGGCGTCGACTCGTCCCCACTCACATTCAAATTTGCATGGGCAACTACGGTGAAATCGCGCGCGAATTAGTGCGAGTAGGTCCTGAAGGGCGGGGCGTGGCTTCGAAGGAACCAATCACAGACACATCGCCCACCCACTTTTGCCTCATCATGACCCACACCCGATTTTAGAGATTTTTCTCACTTTGATTTTAATCCAGATCGAGATGTGCTTATTAGGGCAATCCATCACGCTGATCATGAATCTGACAACAACTTTGCACGACGATCGTTGACTCATTCATCTATCTCATGTTTTGCAATTTCTGCTCGTGGCGTGGTGGAAGCATGTTTGCACGGGTTATTCACCAAGCTGATCACGAAACTTTCAGCCATTTTGGACAAACGTTGTGGATTCATTGATTTCACGGGGACGTCAAACACGATCATTACTCCCGCGGAATGGCGCGCCGCACCACCTACGCGGCGCGGCGGGCTGGTTGGGTGCTGCGGCTGGTGGAAGTTGTATCTATCTCAAACATTTGCCTGAAAGGCCGACAAATGAACAAAATTGTCGCATAAACTAAAGACAAGCAGAAAATCCCTGCAACATCCACTAGAAGCAGCATCCAGCCAGCCCGTCGCGTCGCGCAGGTGTTGCGGCGCGTCATTCCGCGGGAGTACTGATCGTGATTGACGTCCCCTGTGTCAAATTTGCGCTTTTTGTTATAGCGTGGTGTGTGTCTATAAATGCCCATCACGTTGAACATGTATAAAGGTCTAAGCGCAGCAAAACCTTGAAAACAGGTAAACAAAATCAGTGAATAGTGTGAAAAACATTTTTAAGTCACGCCAATTACATGAGCCTTGAAAGCATTTAGTGTAGTTGTCTTGAATACGATGATTTTCATGTCCATTATTTGTTTTTTTTTTACAGTTTCTAAAGCTAAAGTTCTAAATTTATAGCTTGTATTTTTTATTTGTGTAATTTTATAGTTCTATTAATCAGCTTTGCAAGCCAGTGTTAGAATCGAACAAAAATAATATAAACAATAAAAATAATATAAACAAAACTTGACGTTGTGGTTGTGGATCAAATCACGGTTTTGCCACGCCCTAATTAAACGGTTGAAACCACGCAGGCGCCCAACAACGCGATGAAATGGGGACCGTGAAACGGGAAAAGCCAATACTCAATTCGCGGGAATGCGAATTGTGGTGAAATGCGCGAATTACAGTACATGCCACCGAGACATTTTCGCTAAGCTTCTACCAAAGTGTAGACTTGGTAGGGAACAAGACGACGTAAACACATTACGAACCATTGGGCCACAGTGGGCCCCTCAGCCGTCGGTCAACCCTTATTCTGGTGTTTTTCCTCACACTTAGGCCAAACCGGACCCACTCTCCATCGGCGAGGCCGTATTTTAGCATTTTTCACCACGTTTGGATCACGGCACACCTGTTTTCTATCACACCACCCGTACCCCTTGTAAATCTCGAGGGTAATGGCAAAGGATTGGAAGTTATTCAGAAATTCTCATTAACTATTTGTTGATTTGATGATCAACTACTGGTTGATTGGTTACACAATGGCATGCCTTGCTATATTGAAGCGTTTACTTTGCATGTTAGTGCTCAAGCTTTCTCTAAATGAGCGGATATTGTGACCGCACAATCGCATCCTCAGCATGGAACGCTGCAAAGCATCCACAAAATGAGCATGAGCAGCCAGCCACCAATCAGCCTCCAAGACGTTGCAAAGTTCTCATAAAACCCGCCCATCTCTTCAGCCGAGATCACTCAAATAGCGCAATAGTGGGATGGTGGTTTTCCTGCTGCGTACATACATCCTGAAAGCTTGTAAAAACTCCCTCACACCTATGCGGCGAAGGTGATGAAATCACCATCCCGTGTGTGCGGGAGAGCCAGCAATGACGTAATTGCGAGTCCCGAAACGAATGTGTCTGAGTCCCTAAAAATCAGCCATTTCGCCTCGCAGTCTGCGCCTCAAGATTACCGGTGTCTATGAGTGCCGCTGCGCTATAGGAACAATGTGTCTGGCGCTCTAGCCCCCTTACGGCGCTTTGTTTAATAGACTGGCGCCTCTTCGGGACGTTAGAAAGTGGGTTGGACAATCACTTGAGGTATGTGCCAAAGTTTCACACCCGATCATTACAAAATTTAAAAAAAAGCAAAACTAATTATTAACTGGTATTAAGCCACAGCGGACCCCTTCATCCGCGGTTGGGCCAACTCGCCCCCTTCTCCATCGTCGGACCCGTATCTTATGTGTATGTGCAGTGTACCTGTATGGCTATTGATACCCGCACCAGAGATGTCGTACAGTGGTTATCCTATTCCGTATACTATGTTGCCTAAAAATGTTACTAACACTGTCTCACCGATGGCTGCGAGACCTCTAGCGGAGAGTACAAGTCTGCCGCGAAATCCTGAAAATACTGTCTCAGTATCTCGCTCTCATCATTGGAGACTGTAAGAGACTGTAGTGCGTATTGGAGAACAGTAGACATGTTCTCACCCGTTTCTGAGCGAAAGTAGAAAAATCGATAGAATTAATAAATCGGTACTCTTACCCAAAACGGTTGCCATATTTGTGTTAATTTGTGTTAAGGTATTCGGGAACCTTCGTATACTTGTCCTCACCGATCCTTGAGCAAAAGTGGAACAAATCGACAAAATCAATAAATCGATACCTTTGTGCAAAATGGTTGTTCTACTCGTGTTCAGGGTATTGAGTAACCCTAGTGAGCACGTTCTTGCCGCTCCCTGGGCAAAAATAGCGAGAAGTCAATAAAATCGATATAATCGATAAATCAGTCGATACTTCCGGGCGTAATCTAGCCTGAAACCCATGCCTGAAAAAATTCGACGAATCGTCCTCATCATAATTACAAAAAGGTTGATAAATTTGCTTGATTCATATAAGTGTTAGATGGCAATCTGAGAACATTCACCAGCTTAATGTACAGAGCACGTCAGCAGGATGTACTGCTGGAGAAATAACGGGTCAGTGCCATGATTAGTGACGGTCGCTGAGGTTGTTGGAGTTCACTAAAACCGAAGATGTTTTCCTCAAGAATGGGACTCATGAAACCGAGCAAACCAACGATGATTAGTGTGACTGACTATCGCATGGACAGCGCAATGCTGGGAAATACAGGACGGGAACGTTGGTTTGTTAGCCTGGTTTCGGTTGGTTATGCGCTCATGAATCCCAGCCCTGGTTTCCCTTAACTATGTATTAGGTTGTAACATAAGTTTCCGCTGTTTTGAAATTTTCGAAGAAAAAGTTTTATAAAAAATTGAATAAGAACAGGTATCAGTCGAAATATGCACCATAACAGTCGCTGGTCTTTTGCCGTTTTTACAGCAGGAGCTCGGCTCCGCTGCTCCAGAAATCCGTGAACTGCGAGGCAACTGAGTCGGGCAGTGCTAGAGGTCACTGACTTTGGCAAATCGGTTCTCGCGCAGTAGACGTTTTTGCGATCTGATAATCGGCGCATGGGTAGAGCTAGATTTATGCTACATAATGCACAATTAAGGATTTCTTTGCGAGTACCTCGCCCTTCTAGAGAGTTCGACCAACAAAATTAAGGTGCCCTCAGCGGTATGACAGAAAGGAGTGATTCCACAGAGCGCTTGGAACTCATCCCAAAATTCCACCGATTAGTGTCCACAGACGGTTGATGTTTGTAGCTACAGTGGAAAAATCCCACTTCAATTCGCTTCAACTCCACAGAGAAATACGGCATAATCAAAATTTTGGGTCACCAATTTTGGTGTAGGTGCCTGAGACCGCTCAACAATAAAATGGGAAGGGAAAGTACCAGGGAGAATAAGAATGGCCTCGAGATCACTCCATCCAAAGTTGGTTAGTCTCTTACAACGTTATGGGAAAATTATTATTCGCGCAAGTGCAGTTACCGAGTTTGCATTCTTGAAGGGTTCACTCCGAAGTTAATTACATCTTCAAAATAAGGCGCAAAAATCGGTCTCACATTCCAGAATGTTCGCCGGATCACGCGCTTCGAAACAGCATCTAGAGATGAGCGAAATCCAATCGATATTCATTTATTAGAAGCCTTCGAAAATGCCTATGCGAAAAGAGCGGAAACTTATGTTACAACCTAATATATGTTAATAGATTCAGACACAGAGCATCATTTTTATTCCCATCTTACGCGGATGTTGCTGTGCGCATCCGCTAGATCTAGACTTGTCGCCTGAGCAAATTTCGCTTATTTTCCAGCAGAACTCCCGTTTTTTGTACGAAGTTCGTGTGAATTTCAGCAAAATCCACTAATTTTCCGGAGATTTACGCACTGATTCTGTTTGATTCCTTTCGTATGAGTTCAAAAGACAGGATTTCTATTGTTATCGTCTAGGGCTTGAAGTCGTTAGTGGCTAGGGACTCTGCAAACATTGGAAGTGTCTTGAAAATAACTGCAAGGAATGCGTGTGCCGCCTCTGCGCATCATTCGCGATCGCTCAAAGGGACGCAACTCATAGAAGCGACCGTTTCACACTTGTATTGCTTTCACTTAACGAACACTTCTTCACTAATTTCTCGAGAATTCAAAAAATTTTTATTACAGAATGGGAAGAACACGTTATATGATTGCTTTGTGTCCGTAGACGTGGTTTTCGCGAGAATGAATTATTTCATCAGAGTAGTGGCATTTACTGAAAAGAATACATTTGCAGCCATATTGAGGAAACAGTGCAGTGTTGACTCTTTCAAAGAAAAAAAAAACCTTATGCTTTTCCCATTTCGGCTTCGACATTCTTCTGATATCTTGGTCCTTGATATGCCGTCATAAGGTCCCAGTCTGGAGGTGACTCGTAGTTGAGGTAGTGAGCCTGAAAGCTATCGTTTTGAAAGTCGCCCAGTGGTTAAGTTCAATTTATAAAAAAATCCACACAGACATAGCATAGGGTAGACTAAGTGGAATTTCTTGTGGAAATTCTTTGAAACATTGTGATTTGTCATGAAGACTTAGCTGCTTCACGACTGAGATTTGCCCTTTTCTTCGATCATAGAGACGCACGCGCGCCAGACGGTTGTGACTAGTATAAACTGTGCCTCACAGTGACACTCACTTTGACGGCCGCTGCTAGTTGTGCAGCAATATGATCATAGTCAGGTATTGAGTTGTATTGGAGTGTGTCAATATATTGAATAATGTTTGTCATATATTCCTGTGGCGTATTCTTCAGGAACTGAAAGGAAAATATTTGGCATGATAATATAGTACACTTATGGTGTGCTACCTACTTCGGATTTCTCTACAAAGTGGAAAAAACTAGCTTATGAAATGGATTGCTCCCATTTTTTTTGCAATGTGTGATTGAGATGTAGGGTACTCGCTGTCTCGACAATCTCTATTGCAAACGCCTGAAGCACTTCATACCAATACACATCAAGAAGGTATTTATTTCTCCGGCGCAGTAAAGGTAGTACGCCTACGATCGTTGTAAAGATCCATTATTCAGAAATGTTTGTGGAAGGAATCAGTTGTGAGCTGAGCTATTTTATGACTTCCTTCAAAACCAAATATGTCTAAAGAGAGCTTCCGATTTGCATTTGCTAGTGATAATTTTCTTACATAAAAAAGTTAATGCTCAGGTACAACAGAAAAACCTAAGAGGCGTTTCTGACGGGGTTCTGACCTCTACTTATAACTGCCCAAACGCCACTTACTATTTTCAGATTCTGTTTCAGACGAACTTGTTTCTTCATGTGTTTCATCTCTTCCAGCTGGTTGGGCTGAAATGCTGCGCACGTATTTGGTTGTGATGTGCTAATATCGAAAAAAAAAACACTCGGTAGGCATATGTTATACCTCGAGGTCTTGCCATGGTAACCTCCCGACCATCAATTCGACGATCATGTACCACCACGACTCTAAGTCGTCTTTACGTGATTGTTCCTTCTAAAATAAGTTTTCAGTCTATTGAACCTGCCAGAATGGTATTACTGCCTAAGAAATTGTAGTTTGAACGGAACACAATTTCAAAAAAAAAAGCTTTGTCTTACTCCTCCCCCAAAAGATCTTCGAAAAAATTACTTTATCAATCAAATCTAGCTTCTACATATTTTAAACTGGGTAATGTCAGCTAACCTAGCACCGGGGGTTCACTGACCCACTCACTAAGTGCTCAGCAATGTGTCGAGGTGGGTCAGTAATCATTGGTGGTCTCTATCATGGTCACCCAGGTATCATGACATGTCCACCTGCATTGCAGCTTCTGGTTTTTACTTCTGGTTTTATCTGGTTTCATGTTCGCTGTTCTAACCCATTGCAATCATTTTTTGTGGCGCACCTTGAGTGCATACAGTAAATAAATAAATAAATAAATAAATAAATAAATAAATCGCCCACCATACTCAGAGCTGTAATACTAGCATATCGTGGTGTTCCACGAAACGCAGCCTGCTCACGTTCCAGACGTAGGTCTTTCCCTTCTGCTCTGAAATAATTGTTTGTGTGAGCGATTGGGCACCTTTGCAGGGTTATCAGAATTCGTCTCAGGAGCATTACCAGATGTGGGGAACACGTCAATTTCCTATTCTCACCTTTCCTCAAAAGGAACAGTTAAATCCCTGTTCAAGATCATTATGAAGGAGCATATTGAATGCGAAGATCTTGCATACCCTGTTTTCTTTTTTGGACCCTTATGCAGCGTTGAAAGGATGGGTAATCTCATATCGTTGGTACGATTACCCATGGGTACCAGCTGGATATAGACAACGCCACGTATGGGTAACAAACATGTTGAGAAGGCCAGGTAAGATGTAAATTTGGGCACGTTAACATATTTACCATGTGTAACCTCAATGATGCAAATTCAGAAAATTTCTTGGATATTACGTGCCATAGAATACAAATACCAAGTCTTCCAAAATGCGAAACCTCACAAAATCTCAAGCACCAGAACTCGGATGGATGCTGCCCCGGTACCAAGCGTTAAAACTCACCTGAATTTACGTGCGAACTTGAAGTCCATTATGAAGATGGTATGGAAATTGTTATCCTCCTCTCTTCCCACAGCGAAATTGTCTGGCTTTATATCGCGATGTATGTAACCGCACTAAACAACTACTAGTAAAGGAAAAGAGCTGAGAAATCAAAACATTTTCCATGCTCGGTGAATACGCACATTATGCAAATCCCGTATACCAGAGAGTGACTGTTCAGCAACTCGAATTGCAGTCACCATGCTATATTTCTTGTCGGGGAGCTCTTGTTGTAAATCGAGTAAGTTTTTTCCGACCTGAAGTGTTTCACATCAGAAAGAATGTGTTGTTGTATCCGAGTAGTTCTGAACATGAACATCGAAAATGTCAATCGTGATTGCACCCCTCGCAAGGGGAGCAGCACTGCATCACTGAACTCACATTTATGCACGTTAACTTGAACGTTGGCCTATAGCGGTTAATAGGTATCAATGCGGGTTAACGAGTGATGTGGTGTTGGTCTCATTGAGAGAGGTGCAATCACAAGTTCGCTGTAGTTTCACAGCAGGATGTATTCAAAATCGTACCAGCTTCAGCACAATAAATACAAATCGTTCGTCAACCATTCCCCTATCCTCGAAAGCAATGAAGTGTGGAGAGACAAGCGATTTTAGTGCCTCGTACACTCTGGCTTCATGTCTGAGCGTCTGAATAAAATTCCAGAAAGTTGACATTACTACATACATTAACAGGGTCAAATATGACGATAGGAAAAAAACGACCATCATTACGACCACCCCCCATTCCTTCGTCAACCCACACCTTTTCAGGAAACCTTAGAATCGATATACATCCTTTCTTATTCGATCGCACCAGACAGCCAGCAAGAACGATCACGTCACTAAGAGTCAAAACAGGACTGATTGGCAGCTCATGCGAGGAATCGGTTTCAGCTCTGGCATTTGCGCGCTCACGGATTCGATTCCTGGCGCCTCCAAGGGATTTCTGCACGGGTCGGAACCGCTTCAGAACTTATTGTGGAGAAGGATGGAAAGATTTGAAAATGAAGTAAGGGGAGCGAAATCGATCGATTACACATGCGGTAATTCGCCTGCAGGGTCCGCCAGTTCGTAGGAAACTAGGGTGACTCAGACTGCGCACTGAAGTTCTCTGACTCGAAATCAACAGATGCTTTTCAACGTGTCCATAGAGGAGAATAATCTCTATCTTTTGCCAGTGCCAGAGTATCAATTTTCTAGAGCTTCATATGTTTTTGGGAGCTCGATGGCAAAACGATGGGAAATTTGGCGAATTTCCTTTCGATTTCCCACCTAAATTGTGGGAAAACGAGCGAACTTTGTGGAGCCAGATTCTGTACTCAAATGGGAAATTTGCTCATATAAAACTCGTAGAAGAAAAGTTTCCGTCATATCTGCAAATTGCTTCTCAGTGATTTCCCAAACAGATTCACTCTATTTTCACCAATTGTTCAAATTGCGAGGTTTTCACGTCTTCAGCTCCCATGGAGACAGTTTGCCTTTTATCGAAATTTCAAGACCTTCATGTGATAAAGCCCCAAGCATCCATTCTTCATCCCCATCATCGCGCCCCAATATTTGCTTCTGCTTGAGTGAGTCAGATGGGAAATTTCCCCTTGGAGACCCGAAAATTTGAAAAATTTCTTCGAGCTCCCAAAAAAATATGAAGTTCTAGAAAATTGAAGCTCTGGCAAAAGATGGAGCTGATCGTCATCTATGGACATGTCGAAAAGCATTTGCTGATTCTGAGTCGGAGACCTTCAACACGAGGTCTAGGTCACCCTACTTTTCTACGTTCTGACGGGCCCTGCAGGCGAATCCTAGCATGTGCAATCGATTGATCTCGCTACCCACACTCTATTTTTCAAACATTTCCACCATCTTTACTTCACACTTGATTCTGAAGTGATTCCGACCCGTGCAGAAATCTATCTATTGGGAATCGAAACCGTAGGTGCGCTGAAGCCGATTTCTCTCATGCGCTGCCAACCAGTCCTGTTTTAACACTTAATGACGTGATCGTTCTTGCTGGCAGAGGCAGACCGTCATTTGTCATAATGTCATGAAATAATCATGAATTCACATTCAATGGTCAAGCCACCCCTCTACTTACCTCACCCCCACCTCTTCAATATAACCTCCTTCTTTCCCAGCCCTCCCATACGATATCTCAGTAGGAAATTCCCATCGGACGCTTGACCTTGTACATTACTCATCACTTCAGGTGGATTGGTAGTTGGAGAGAGAGGGTGTAGGGGGCATGTACAGGAATATCAAAAACTTCCCGACTTTCAGGTGCTTATTCCATATTTCTGTATGATTTTAAGAGGATCATTACTCAGAAACCTGTCTGTAGGGAAGATATTTAAGCAGTGCAGGAAGATTTCGACAGCAAAACCTCTGCAATGACTTGATCTATCCAAATCTACTTTTGAAATTTTTTTAGGCACTCATCTAACACTTTGAAGCATCGAATCAGACAAAAGAATGGGTATAAATAGGTATACGAAGATCCCCGTTAAAGTAGGGATGGTGCAGTGAGGGACACTTTCCTGCCATTCGACAGAATACACAAAATTTGCAGGTGCAAAGAAACAAAAACGAATTCGAATAAGAGGCAGCGAATATAAGAAAGGCGAAGTGAATAAATAACCCTTAATTCCTGTGTGATGGAGACGGAACAAAGAGGCCGGCATATTCCTATGGCGTCGACTCGGCTAGGACACATTTTCTTACACAACAATTAACTTTCTTACGAGACAATCATTCGGTAGATTGTGATTGAAATTCTTATGAATTATTAGGATGTAAGGTGAATTCTCTGTGTAATTTTGACTGTTATCATCAACGAAGAATGTAGCATATAAAATGATTTGCACTTACTGGAGTCTTCACTTTAACAGATTCACATTTCATTGCCAGGTGCTTGTTGTCTTCAAGTCGCAAAACACGGTATACACATCCGCATGTGCTTTTAGATATAACGTCTAAGATCTAAAATTCGTGGAATGTTACCGATAGAATTATCGTTGCCGCACCCACCATGATTTATTACCTAAATAGTGATAAAGAGCGCACCAGCTAATATTATAGATTTGCTGTATTTTCCGAGGTTTTCAAATTTGTTAGGTTTAGAAGGTTAATTGCACATTGAAGTTTGTTAGCACAAATCAACTCTTGGAGGTAAAACTTCCGTCAGGGCATGCTGGGAAAAGTCGTCATTCCATAGCAAAATGTAGCAATCCAATGCTTACATTTAGTTTATTAGCAAACCAGTCTGGCTGTTCGCTAACGGCGGACTTCCAGACTTCTACTGATGCTCACTTCGCTCGCATATTCCACACTGAACAAATAAAATTCAATAAAACGTTCATGGAACCTCTATCCTCCCACACAGATGCATCGTTCTGCCGCAAGGAGGGGGGGGGGGGTTCACACTCTTTGCCGCGGCGCGTCAGTTTGCGAGCTCGCCCTACGAGCTGCGGCATGGAATGCTTCGTGGCATTCTTTGCCGCTGCGGCAACGCGGCAAACAGGAAGTTCATTGCTAGGCGAGAAGTGAGCTCGCAGCGGTTCACTTCTCGCGCCGTGCCGCGCCACCCAATGCTGAAAACTGTAAAAACCCCTTTAGAAGTTCATTTTTATGGGCAACCATAACTTCTAAGCTCCGCTTTTGCTAGCTTCCTAGCAAGAAAACTCGTCTGCTCCAATATTGAATTTGGGCTTCAAAATAGGAGTTTTCATCCGTTTTTCACATTTCAAGCACATTATTGGAAGAATTTTTTCATTTTCATGAATAAGAAACACCGTCGGTGGACACGGGAATCATCCAACGGTACGACTCGTGCGGAGATCGACCTACTTACTTACCAACCGAAGATGGTGTCTATTTGATGTTTCAGTAGTACCATCATTCTGCCGAGGATCCGAACACCGTCTCCTCTGTGTGAAAACCCGATTCAGCTGCAAGACGGAAAAGAACATCTGCCACCGCTGAGGGAGAAAAAAAGTCATATATGACGACACTGCCCTTGCCGAGTCTCTTTCCGAACACGACTGACATATCATGGAAGACCCCATCTAGGTTCACGAGATGCTTCTAGAAAAACTAAGATTCTATGCTGAGCGCTCCTCAAAACCTCGAACAACAAACTTGGAACGCATTTCGAAGGCCAGCAGGAACTGCTCGTTTAAAGAACGGCCTTGAGGCTTGATCCGAATGCATCCCACATTGAGTTGTTGATAGCCAATGCCAGCTGCAGAAGAGCATTGCAGGAGGATCTGCAAAAATTCAGGTGGAGGAAGGTCCTGGAAGCAGCAGAAGGGAGAAGAAGTCTGAGGAAGTGTCGAAAGGACCTTCGCGATTATAATGTTCGGTTGACAGCCCTGAAGAACGAAGATGGGATTGTCACGTTTTCCCACCATGAGATGGAGTCGATCACGGATAAATTCTATACGAACCTTTCCCGTTCTTCAATAGTAGTGTCAAGCCCACCGGCACCGCCCCTGGCCCGGACTGTATATCGGCTGACCTATTGCGAGCAGGAGGCGATCATCTTCACATCATTCTCGCAGCCCATTTCTCATCTTATCTTCAGAAGGAAAGAATTCCAAACCAGTGGAGACCCTCACTCACCGTTCTCTTTCACAAGGAGGGAGATAAAGAGGATCTTCGAAACTATCATCCGATATTTTTGCTGAGGATGCTTTATGAGCTTTTTACAAAGATTATTCTCGCACGCATATCGAGGACCTTGGTCGAAGCTCAACCCCAAGAACAGACTGGTTTCCGCAAGGGATTCAGTTGCATAGACAACATCCAAACCGTTCCGAGGGTCATCGAGGTTGTCGGCCAGGGAGTAGACGCGTCATACGTGAGAACATTAGCCGACTGCTATACTGGATACTTCACGACGTTAGAGCTCTTTCAGCGTCCCTTAACCATTCAGATTGCAAAGGGGGACAACAGGGCGATACTGTGTCGCCAAAGCTGTTTACTGCCGCATTGCATTGGGCAATGAGGCCACTCGACTGAGAGGAGAAACTCATCCGTGTTGATCCTCTCAAATCTTCGTTTTGCGGACGACATCGTCCTTCTCTCGAAAGATCCAGTTCATGAATGAAGCATACTGCGAAGGAGAGCGAATAGAACTAGATGGATCTGATATAAGGAAGACGTCGCCCTATGTGTACCTCGGAAGATCAATGAATGTGGAGAACAACCTCAAAGAAGAGCTGGATAGAAGAAGAAGAGCGGCGTGGGCCGAGTCTGGCCCTCTGAGGGAAGCCACATACCAACTGGCGAACCCCGACCTCCGTGCTCATCTCTTCGACTTTATAGTTCTTCCAGCGCTCTGTTATGCTACGGAGTCATGGGCGGACACCGCGGCCATATCGAAGTCGCTACGTATCATACACAGAGCGCTCGAGCGTTGTCTCTTGAGGTACAATCGGCGCACCCAACATCAGGCCCTTCGCAGCTCCGATTTGCGACAAATGTCTCGCCTTCGTGACCTAGCGGAATACGTATCGAAGGCTAAACATAGATGGACTGGTCATATAATGAGAAGAGAAGACGATAGATGGACAAAATAACTTTGGAATGGATCCCAAGAGAAAGGAAACGACCTCGAGGGAGACTATCAACGAGATGGGCCGATGTGTTCAGAATACGGATGGAGCAGCTGAACCCTCAGCTGGAAAGGAGTCAAAACTCTCGCCAACGTCAGTTTCGATGTTCCTGGATGACGGTGGCGCGAGAAAAAATCGAATGGAAGCGATACTGGGGGCCCGCACTACATGTGACGAAGGACCATCTAAGTGTCTATGTAAGTAAGTATCTAAGCAAGTAAGTAAGTAGGTATTGGAATCAGCATGTCGAGAAGGACCAGATTCCACTGATATCTCGATATCCTCATTAGTTGAGACACTGCCTTTAAAGGCAGAGTCTCACCTCATGTTGGGTATCGAGATATCCACAGACTCGAGTGCAGCTCGAGGCAATGATGTGCTTGACGTCAGAAAACACCCTCAAAAAACCTCTAGTTTTAAGGCAAAACCAGCCTAATCGTCCGGCTAACGCCGGACTCTCAGGCTTCTTCTCGTGCTCGCTTCGCTCGCATATTTTCATTGTCCTCAGATAAGATTAGTGCAGGTGGATGAACAGACACTATCCACAGAGAAGCATTCTTTATCGCGTTCATGGAACCATTGACCCACTATGGACAGTTCCTTTCCAACAATTTGTGGTGCCGCATTTCGGTGGGAGTAAATAGTAAAAATTGACCGAGTAAGTGCAAACTGGGATTGGACCTGAACACCGGTGTACCCTTATCTCATCGTTGGAATCTGCCTCCAAAGGTTCCTCCCGTTTTGGACGCCGGCGCACACTTGTCACGCCGTTAGACCCGACTCCAGGCGTTTCCTCACTTCCGGAAACCGGCGCACCCTTATCACACCTTTGGACTCCACGCGTTTCCCCGCTTTTGGACGCCGACGCACCCTTATCACGCCGTTGGACCCAACTCCACGCGTTTTCCCACTTTTGGACGCCGGCGCACCCTTATCACGCTGTTGGACCCAACTCCACGCATTTCCCCACTTTTCAACGCCGGCGCACCCTTATCACACCTTTGGACCCCACTCCAGGCGTTTCCCCACTTTCGGACGCAGGCGCACCCTTTTCACGCCGTTGGACCCGACTCCAGGCGTTTCCTCACTTCCGGAAACCGGCGCACCCTTATCACACCTTTGGACCCCACTCCAGGCGTTTCCCCACTTTCGGACGCAGGCGCACCCTTTTCACGCCGTTGGACCCGACTCCAGGCGTTTTCCCACTTTCGGACGCCAGTGCACCCTTACCACACCTTTGGACCCAACTCCAGGTGTTTCCCCACTTTCGGACGCCGGCGCACACTTATCACGCCTTTGGACCCGCCTCCAGGCGTTCCCCCTATTTTGGACGCCGATCAAACCGCTAGCCCACCTCTAACATACTCTATGCTGCAGTCCCCATCCTTGTCACTCCTCACCCGTCTGGTTCATCGTCCTCGTTATAAAAGCGTACTACCCTTCTCCTTGCTTTTATACGGTCCTGTGATCATAAACTTATCTCATTCATTCCGACCGTGGTGAAAACAACTGCAGGCCATTAACATGTCTGAACATGACAAAAGTGGCCCGAAACACCCTTAAATCAAGGTAAAAATCAAAATTTACCACGTTTTCGTACATAACTCGATGCGCTGAACACAATGATGTAGGTAGGTATTTTCCGTTTTCGATGGCTGGTTCTCGTGCACACACACACACATGAACTGCCAATTAAGAAGAAGTATGATTAGATACAGGAGCGGATGAGTTTCCTTGCTAGGATGCTAGCAAAGAAGATGATGAGAAGCTTAGATGCACATTCTCTGAACTTTCGTACCACGGTGGGCCCACCGTTATCCCACGGTGGACCCCCAACCGACGGTGGGCCCACCGTTTGCCCACGGTGGACCCCCAACCGACGGTGGGCCCACCGTTATCCCCCGGTTATCCCTCGATTATGGTATCCTCCCCACCTATCCCGCCGTTAGCCCACCGTTGTTATCACTCTCACGGTGCACCCACCATTTCCCCACGGTGGGCCCACCGTGCTTGGACAACCCATGGTGGAACCTCCATTTGCCCACCCTTTGCCCACTGTTAGCCCACGTTTTTCCACAATTGAACCCACCTTTTGCCACCATTTGCCCACCGTTATCCCACCTACCCCAATTCCGCATTACTCCCCGTTTTAAACACCAAAGGTCCACCATTCGCCCACCTTTACCTCATCTAAAGACCTGCCCAGCGGGAGCGTGTTTGCAGAATGACATAGGTATTTGATGAAAACATCATCATTCATTGTGTTTCCTGATTCCAATCCATTCATCCGATTCCGCTCCCGCTTGTGGTGGGTTCCTCTGGACTTCTACTAAGTCTGAGACTCCGGCACGGCACACGGCGTAAACGATTGTAGCAAAAGTATGATGCGAACTCTCCGTGATGAAGTGAGGATTTTGTTTCAGTGCTTACTCCAGTACTAGCTCTTTTAGGTATTCTTTGCCGTAGTCAGTGGGCACATATCGGAACTAACTGTTAGAAGAGGAGTAATTGAGACGACACGCGTGAATGCTCAAATATCGTACATCTCTTCTGACTTCTTCACGAGGAAGAAGGCTTGTTCAGGCCACATGGAAATGCAAAGTCCTTGGTTTCGCTGCACTCGCGAAACATTGTTGTTCTGTTGCACTCATGATTGTACTGTTTTTTAGATGCCAATATGTTGGAAATAAATCACTATGCTGTTATGTGGTGTTTATCCAGAAAAAGGCGATTAGGACACGGTGAGAACGTGGGCGGAAGTGCATGATGACCCCCACCTAACTCGTGGAATTACCCCGATTAACCCCTGGAAGTGCCCTGAATAACCCTCGGAAATACCCCGATTAAACCCTGGAAAATCCCTGGAAATGCCCCAATTTCTCCACGGAAATCCCACAGTTTAGCCCAGGGTGGCCCCACGAATAGCCCGCGGTGGCCCCACTGTTTGCCCATGGTTGATGTGCCGAACATTAACCATGGGATAACGGTGGGCCCACCGTGGTACGAAAGTTCAGAGTTACAATGAACCTATAGGGCATTCGGAAAGGAGTCGGTACTGGTGCATTCACGGACTGGAGGTGAGTGGTGCGATTGTGCACTATCAAGCATGCTTGATATTGATTGAAAGTGGCCGCGTATCAGTCCATGATCCTTCCACCAATATCGACTGCCGGTTGAATGGGCTGTATCAACAGCAGCTATTATCAAACAAAGAAACATTTCCGTGTTGAAAAACCATGCCGCATCTTCAGCAAGCTCTTGCTGCGGAATGAACCCTCTCGTCCACTGGTCCCCGTAACTTATGGGGTTTTCGACGTTTCTACGAAATCGCGTACATCTTTGTGCTCAGTAGCTAGCGTATGTTCGACTGAGATGGGAATCTCGAATGCGGCCAATGAGCTGAGACACTGCCTTTAAGAACAGCATGAGTGTTACGCTTCCATGCCAAGAGGAGTGTTCAGAATGCATTTTCAGTAGCTTCACTCCTGTGCACTTGATATGTTACTCTCTATAGAGACACCTTACCTCATAAGTGGCTTTCTTGCTCTTGATGGCGTCTTCATTTTCCTTTGGCATATCACCGCTGACGTCCGCACTCATTTTCCGACGTGAACCTTCTGATCACGATGAGGTTTGAACGAGAAATGAAACTCCTCCCTTTGCAACAGCAAAGTTGATAACGGTATGATTCTGGAAGAGTGACAAACCTCTTGATAAGTTTGTTGCGGGCCAAAAGCTACATTTATAGTGCATCGGAGTTCGATCCAGTCGGATAAGAAAAATACGTATCGATCCTTATCCGTACCTATCCGACAAGGTCTATACGTGTCTTTTCTTGTCCGACCGGATCGGACTCCGATGCACTATAAATATAGCTAAAGTCCAAATCTCAAGCCTAGGGCATATTACACAGCGACGCTCTCGCTCTGACGGTTGACCACAAGCTTTCCACTATTGCTCCTATGCCAGCACGCAATTCCATGCAAACTAAGTGATAAGATATACGAACTTTTGCCATTTTTTTGCATGATTCCCATTCATTTTCCTAACCGCGATAGTGCCGCTATGAATTATATCATGGGCCTTACAATTAGGAGTGACGTAATTTGATAGCGGCCGTGCGGCATTTTTGCTCAACACATACATGACACGTATAGACCTATCTTCATGAGAAATCCCTCGCAAATGAATGCATGTGTCTGATGCGCGAATGACGCACGCATCCAACAAGGGAAGGATACCAGATGTCTGCAGCACTTCGAAATGGAATCAGCCTCAAAATCTGAAGTTGACCATGCTGATCTCAATTATGTTCTCCATTAGTGCTCAATACTACTGCGCAAAAAGACTGTCTGTGTCTTGTCTTGTCTGTGAAGTATATTGGAACGTACAGTTTCTGCATCCACATCCCGTAACCCCACAAAATAGGCGTTGTTGCCCAAGATGGATATAGAATTCGCGAAGAGCAGCTAAAGTGGACCCGTATGCAAAGTTTCAGTGAAAAAAAAAAACAAAAATCACGGCTACTACACCTTGATAATTCACTAATACTACCACTCACGGGGGGACGATCATTGGGTATAGGGTAGCTTAAGCATCTCCTAAAATCCATCCGACTTTTGCACAGAGGGGTAATTTCAGGAGCTGATCACGATTATCAGCATTATTTTGCATGTCACTACAATTTTATTGGCGAAATTCAACAATTTTGTTGGAGAAGGTCATCTACGACTTCTATTCGGATCTCTTCGATAGTCTATCATCGACGTCAAGAGAGGGGTTGGGGAAGGTGATACCGTGTCGTCAAAACTATTCAGCGCCAGTCTTGAGGACGTCGTGCGAAGACTAGAATGAGATTGCATGGGAGTGCAAGTTGATGGCCGGCGACATTTTCGCTTCGCTGACGACATCATCCTTATAACACCAACCATCTGCGAAGCGGAACGGATATTGGCTTACTTCGACCACGCCTCAGAAACCTGGGCGCTGCGCAAGCAGGATGAAAACGCGGTCAGCGACGTCGAACCCTCTATCGAGAGGGTGATGCTAGGAATAAGCAGCTTCACGCAGGTGAGGGTAGGAATACGGAATTCCACCCTGGAACAGTCGATGATAAGGGACACTGCCGCTTACGCCAAGTTGAGTAAGATCAGGTGGGCCGGACACGTGATACGTCACAACCGTTGGACAAGAGCCGTCAGCGACTGGACTCCACGGGACGTTAAGCGCGCAACAGGTAGACCATGGTCAGACGCCTTCACGAAGTCCTTCAGAGATAGATGCGATGCTCTCCGTATCCCTCGAACGGACAGAATCCATTGGACGACTCTGGCACCCGAGAGAGACAAATAAAAGTATTGCTGGCGCCCGCTCCGCACATCTGAAGATCGACGGGACACAAGGTGATCAAGGTGATAGGAATGATATCTTGAGTTTCTCCAATCCTAATGGTTTTCCTACCTGCAAAGGTTTGTCTGATCCTTCTTCTCTGTTCTTTCAGGGGACACGGATGTTTCTGATGTCCCACACATACTAGGTTCATTTATCTCTTAAAGCCCAAACATTTTTTTGATATTGGCATTGCTTTCAATTGTTCGACCTAACTCTTTAATGGTACTTCACGGACTGCACCGAGTGCAATGAACAACTTAATAAATTGAATTGTTCGCCTCTTCATGTTTGCCATGTTCTTGTGTGCTTTGCAGCTAATGAACAGCTCGTACACATGCACAGAAATTTATTCATCAATTGCACAAGAGTTTAAGGAAGTACATTTTAAGTTTTGTCCTAGATGTACTGATTGATTTGCTGAGAATGTGTGATCTACTGAGATTTGGAAGCTGAACCTGCAGAGTCCTTGTCATGTACAGACTTCTTAACTAGCGATTTCTCCTAAAAAGAGTTAGAATCAGATATCAAAAGACACAGGATGGGAAGAGTGGATCATTCTCACTGTCGTCCTTTTTTGCACCATCCAAATAATAAGGAGTGTAAGGATGACGACGATAGCAATTACAGCGTAGAGGAGTAAATAACTTGGAGAAAACACTGGAAATTTATTCTTCTTCAGCATTTTTTTCACTCGCATATTTTACTGCCCATTAATGAAATTAATGTAAACAGATAGAGAGTCACTCTTTCATAATATAAAGCTCTACATTTCAGCTTAACTCTAGTGCATCTCTTACATGCCAGTGCACCCAACATAGGCAGCTTACTTCCAGCTTGGCGCTGTAATGCTTTTTCAGTCGTTTTCTGCAACTCTTTACAAATAAAAAAAAATAAAACTTGTCTTCGTGTATTTTCGGTTATTCGTTTTCGTTATTATTTTTGAATAATATTTATCAATTATTTAACATTATAAATAATATTTTATTATTCTCGTTCTCCATCGGGGTCCCCAAAGATGCGGATATTCCACTTTTTCCCTGCGTCCACCCCCACGCTCCTACCGCCCACTTTCTGCGTCCGTCACTGACCGGAAGGGAATACTGAGGGTAATCATAAACTGAGATGCGACCATTTTCAATCAATAACGAGCATGATTGGCAGTGCACAATCACGCAGCTGACGTTCAATCTTTGAATGCACCAATATTCACTCTATTCTGAATACCCTATAGTACATGTTTTTCTCGTTGTAATGATACTTCAAGTGGTAAGTGTCTGCTCGGTTACACAATGAGAGATTGGGCAGTGGTTGTTGCAGACAGAAATTGAAAGAATAGCAAGAGTGTGAAAGGGAATAAGGTGGCATAGCTATAGAACTCTTAACTAGCTTAACCCGATTCCACCCAGTTCCCACGTCGTTAGGCCCATCCTAACACCATTTTGGACGCCAGCGCTCTCCCTTCAGAGCCCTGATGCTGTCACACTCCCCATCACCGTTCCCAGCGTCGATGTACCTCTCACGCAGAAGAACCGTTACCGGAGAGCCGCCCCTGCAGCAGTGGATCAGGCTCGCAGACTTGTGGCGTCCCCGCACCACCACAGCCAAAGTATTCCTCACAATTTTGTGCACCCGTTGCTTTGTACTCACTTCCACTCGACTCCCGTTCATCGCCATACCACATCAGACCGGTTTCTTCGCTTTTATATAATCTTACAATAGTTATTCCTGGCTAATAGTAGAATTTCCTCAAAGGTATATGACCACAGACAGATTCAAAGACACATACAGGGAACTCCAAACGGTCATGTGCACAGAACGGGTACCGCGGCGTGGCACTCGCGTTCTCAGTTGCTGGCAGAAGCAGACGACTAGAGCCAGCATGCGGAGAGCCTGCGTCCCTGCCAAGAGAGCAGCACCGCGATTCCGCTCCTTGTCCTTGTCCGTTTGGAGTTCCCTGTACACTTCCTGACACAGGCTCAGCGCCCTGCTATATGTGGAGAAGTTAGACGACGCTAAAGACTTACTATTATAGCATATTTCATCGGTTCTCCTGAAAGCATCCGTTTCGTCGACAAAAGTGGCATTCAAGGAGTAAAAGTAGCATCCAAGATCGAAAGTGTATGATGGTGAAAGCTGAAATTGCATTTCATCTATTATATCACATTCAAAGTTACCGTGTCTACATATACCCAGAACTTAAGCTAGGTCGACATTTCCTATTACCAGTCTACTCCAGCTTTAACAAGATTATGCGTGAGGATGTTTTTTGAGCTGAATCTAGTATATTTAGAAAGCGAGTTGAGAAGTTACATGAGTATTGCTTCTTTTTTTACTGTTTAGTTGTCTTCTAATTATTTCATTCCACTCATCTATTTCAAATATCCGATCACATTACTATCTACTAATTGGCACTTCACGTGTGTGTGCATCTGTCCACGAGAACCAGCCATCAAAAACCAAAAATACCTACACCATCGTGTTCTGCGCGTCGAGTTGTGTACGAAAGTGTGGCTAATTTTGAAGTTCTCCTTGATTTACAAGTGTTTTGGGCCACTTTTGTCATGTGAGGACATGTTAACTTCTCATTACGACCAAAATCTGTTTACAACTCAGAATGACCCGTGATTGCAAGACTGGATAAAAGGGAAGAGGTGGTATGATGCGGTTAAGAGGATGAGGATGACCCGAGCGGACGGAGGATGACAGAGATGAGGGTTGCGATGTGACATGGATGAGGCACGGATGAGGGTCGCGCTAGCGCGGAGATAGGAGAAGATAATAAGAAACGTGTCGCTTTATTTTTAATGTGAAAAAAAAACAATAGAATGTAAGAAAACTCACTCCGACCCTAATTTTTCCTTCCAGTTGACCTTGTTTCAAAAGTGCCGATTTGTATTTGCCAAAGGGACGCTAAAACGGCAATTTTTTCGAATGTAGATATGTGAGGAAAACAAAACCATTCAGGTCTGAATAAAAATCGCCATTTGTGTTTCCAAGCTTATAACCATTCACTGCATATATTGCAGAGAATTTGTTGCGGTGTGAGTGCGTGCCCACCACTATGTGGAGGTCGCGCGCCGTATCCTGCGTGGGTGGACAGGTCCCCTAAGACATGGGGAAATTCGTTACTGCCTCAAATGTGGCAATTTCGGACAGACTGTATCGCTCAACTATCTAACAAGTTAATGGCGTTCACAAGCACGGGTATAATTGAGGGAGGAAGGATTTGGAAGAGAAGAAAAATGGAAAACAGTTGAGATCTCAAAATTCATATTGCTGTAAAATCACTTCTCATTTTAAATCGTTAGTGTGAATTAAGTTTTGAAGAAATTGAAAGAAATAAATACAATGAGCAAGAAGAAGGTAAAGTTTGCCAATTCATCTTGGGCAAGAATGTAAAGTGGAATGCTTCATTGGCGAAATGACAGCCAGCCTACGGAATGTCCAGAAAAGAATAGGGGTGAACGTTGTTTCGAACAGTGTTCAATAGAGACGAAGAAGGGATCTAAAATGTGTTGGAAACCTGAAGATCTACATACGGAGTTCTCATCATTATCCCCTGCATGCACCACTCCTAAAGCCTGTCATTGGCCGCCGTCCAAGGCTTCAGGGATGGCATCCGGCAAAGAGGAACCTGGCTTATTTCAGTTCTTGTCTGGTACTGCCGGCCAGCCGGGTGACGCGGGGTACCGGAGGTAAGATTATGCTGCACTCTATGTCCAGGCTGCATAGAAATGTTTATGGAATTTTGTTTATAAATCCTCTCTACATTAGCTCATCCTCTTACTCCAAAAAGGGGAAGAAAGAGAAGTTGCGCCGGTGCAGCGTTTTTGTCCATTTTATCGAGAATCCTCCTAGGGCACCGTGGACGCAGCAAGCGGGCGGCTGTGCTACGACGTGGGGAGTAGATCCCAACCCCACTGCATCATCCTATATAATACTTTACTGAAGCCCAGATAAGTGTCGAGAAGTTTTTCCGCAGGAAACATAGGAACTTAGCTCAAATTTCTTGGAATGTCCTACACTGGAAAACTCACTTATTTTCTCCCTCCTTAGCATTAGGTAATGCCAAAAAAGACGATATTTGGGTATAGGAGTGCGTTAGGACACTCATAGGTGGCACCCAGGATAGTTTTCGTTTACGATATTTTGAGTTTTCCAGAGCTTGAACAATAGTCCCAATAATCCTATGAAAGCTGCACTAACGTAGGCATCCGAATTGTCATGATGTAAAGAATCAGATGTCTTCTAATGTTTCAATAGTGAGGGTTATGGCGTGAAAGGAATAGGGTATTTTCGCTTCAACAGTTCTTATTCCTTTAACAAAACCTGCTTTCATCCACTCATCTTTCAATTCCAAACCAAAACAACTCCGTGATCTTCTCCAAACCGTGTTCTCTATAGGGTTTGACAAAAGCGACCACTTCGTCCTCACTACAGTCCTAGTCCTGGGATCACAGCAAAAGCTGAGATGGCATAATTACCCTAGGTGCTTCCTTTAGTCGTCAGTGAATATTCATCAATGGATTTCATAGTTGACGACCTACTGTTTTTCGAACACAGAATGGAAACCTTCAATTCATTCTCACTGAAATCCACATTTACTCATGAACAATTACCTTTCTGTGAACAGAAACTCCGACCGACTTCAGCTTCTTGGATAGTGTTTTGTTGACGAAGTGCAATGACCATGAAAGATCGACGTTAAAACGCTCTTGGACACTTAGCTTCAACTCGACACCACTGTTCTAAAAGGAGTATAACAGTACATAAGTTGAGCTAACTGGTGGTATTCTGTCCAGCACGACCAATTTTGGCTCTTTAGATCTCTTCTGCCCGTTGTCCATATTCTGGCTGCGTTGGACAAAAAAAAATGAAGAGAGTGTTCATCCAAGATTTTGAATTTAACTATTCAGATGCGATTTATTGCGCAGCTTGCTATACCTGAGATGATGGCAAAACGTAGAGCACTACCACAAACCGGAGTACTTACATGGGGTTTTGCTTCTTTAGGTAGTCCAACTTTCCAGTTCGTTGGAGTTTTGAACACAATCCATGGGCTTTGAGGCCCATATGCTTCTATGGAAAAACATGATACAGTGGTATAGTACGTATCTGTAAGCGGTGTTTCGAAAAACTGAAATATAATAAGTACGTCCCGCACAAGAACTACAATCGAAAAGCAATAGAGATGTTCATAAGACTGTACGTGCAGACTTCTTGTGTCCTCTTTCAGATTTCATTTTTATTCAATCTGCTAGATGGCATGCGCAGCTTTACCCGGGTCTTTTACTACCCCGGCTATTCCACACTGATGAGGACAATGTTTTTGTGATAAATGTGTTAATAAACCTAAGTAACAGACCTTTTCTCACCATACTATTAGCGAAAGGTTATAAAGTTATTTGGGTAATAACTTCATGGGAAGTGCTTGTTACATTTGCTCTCAGCGTGTTTGGGAATCCCAGAAAGCGTGCCCCCTCCTATCCTTCTGCAGAGGCAAAAAAAATTGATTGAATAAATTGATAAGTGTGTTGTCAGTAGTGAAGCAAAACAATAAATTGATATTCTCGTGCAGTATGATACCCACATCCGTGATCGACGTATTCGAGAACCCCGGTAGGTACGTCTTCACCGACTCGCGGCCAAAGGAGTGAAAAATCAATAAAAACCGATGAAACAATAAACAGGCACATCCGTGCAAAACACTTTTCATATTCGTGTTCGGCGTATTAGGAAACCCCCGTGAGGATGTCCCCACCGATCCCTGAGCAAAAATGATGAAAAATCAATAAAATCGACAAACACTTTCGCTCAAAATGTGTGCCTAGCGTAAAATCGATGATGTCGCCCAAAATGGTTGTCTGGACATGTACCTCCCGCGACTCTCTGAACAAAAACGGCGAAAAATCAATAAAATCGATGCAATCGATAAGCCAGTCGATGGACTTTGGAGAAGAGTAGCCTTTAACCCCCCCCCCCCGGCCCCTGGAGAACCTAATGCCAAATTTGGTCCAGATCGGTTCATCATCCGCAATTTCTATTTAGAACATACAAACACACAAACACACACACATTTTGATTTTGAAACAGATTTAACGATAAAATGGGAAATGCTCGCAAGGAAAGGAAAGTTGGAGAAAAGAATCATACAGACAACATATAGGATATTGCGGTGGTCCGGATTTGCTCGCATAGGGCACACTACATACCTGGGCGAGCATAGAAGCGGTCCCGAACTTCTGAGGTGTATTGAACTACATTTAGCTACAGCATATCGTTCTTACCAAAAGAAGTAACTTTTGAAGCTTATCTAGACTGAAGCGTGACTAACGCTGTTGAAAAACACTAGTTATATATAGTCAACGCGCTTTCTACGCAAAGAGATCACGGCAACGAGAGCCAGAAACAAATTTGTCCAACTGGTCACTGCTCTTCAAATGATCCTGAAAGTGATCTGTTATTGGATCACTGACAGGATCCTAAGAAATCATAACGCCAAGTCATCTGTACCCTTCGATTTTTTCTTCAGGATTTCGTATGACTGCCACCAATTAGTTAAAGTAACGAATACAAAATTACTTTTGCTTTCTAGTCCTGTGAATGAAGCAGCACTCTTACGATGTGATATTTGTTTACTCTTGCAGTCAGCTGTGATATTAGCATTTCGGCAGATGTGCACCTAAACAAATCACTGAAACAAGTTTTCTCTCCTTTCCTTGTGGGAAGCTAAACAAGCCCGAATAATCCGATACTCAGGGGGCGGGCAAGGCGCGAATTAATGGCGCGTGGTTTTTTGAGCCCCAGTCAGGTAGGATTGAGCGAATTCACAAATCATGCCGTATCTTTGATTGAGCAATTTCTGCCGTAGAAAGCAGCTGATTTCCCGAATGACCTTTTTCTGTGCCAACAAAGACTTCAAGACATCTCATGGTTAAATCACTCGTGATTCGAAATCGGTCACAGTTCTTTTCCTCCCAAGATTTTCTGAGATAGGCTTAGGAGACTCCGACCATTCGTGTATGATAGGTGACAATTTACATTGGAGAGATGGGAAGGACTTCAGGATGAGGAACAAGGAACATCAGGTGGGCAAAAGGCGTGCAAGCTTAGTAACACCAGCACAGAAGCAAATCTCATCGCTTGGCGACTTCGTCGTGAAATGTACAATTTTGGGTCACGAAATGTATACACATCAGAGGACTAAAACTGCGGCTGTTGATGTTCTTGTGGTACTTCATTTGAGTTTTTGATCCCCACTGTCCGAGCTTCTTTACAGACTCGGTAATGTAACTGATATGAGCCGCCTTCTTTAAATAATGGAAACTACAAGCAAAACTACGCGATTTCACCTTAGTATTGGCGCAAAAAGCAAACACAGACAAATCATATATATTTGCACCCTAAGCACGAGCTGTATGACAGGATTTATTTTTTGTAGTTATTACGATTTCGTTACAAAACGGAACATTTTTCGTGAATCGTAAATCGTAACTACGCACACCCCTGATCAGCACCAGCAATGAAACGGAAGGCAAGCTAAGTTTTCGTACTGTGCTCTGAATAATGTCGAGCATCTAGCATAATATTGATGAATGCTTGGCGGTTTAGGCGCTAGATCAAGCTATCTACACGCCTTTGACGATGGCGATGTAGCTGAATCTTCAGCCCAGTAATAAAACTCTCAACTAAAAACCCCGTGAGCACACGAATTACACATAATTTCTGGTTTATTGATACTGACTGCGCTAACCACAATGTGAAATGGAAATTAGATTCTTTTGTCTGGTAGATGAATTTTACTACTGTGTGCTTCAAAATTTTACGCGTACGGTAAAAATTCGTTGTTTCGGGGGGCGATCTAAGTTTATTGGGCGGTGTTCAGCTTTTTTCAAACGATCCTCCGGCTTTTTCCCAAAAACAGCGGAAACGGAAGCTAATGCTACAACCCACTAAACAGAAAATTTTTATTATTTTATGTTACCTGACAACCCTTGTGTTCATCAGGAACCCATTCCGTCATTAGCGATTTGAAATGTACGGAGGCAATTTTTGGATCTTCAAATGTCAAGTGTACATTAGTAGGAGGTGGTACTGAAAAGTTCATAATTCAATGTAATGCAAGACACTCTAATCAAGAACACGCAGCGTTCGTTTTTCTTCAAAAATGCTTCTAAAACGTTTCCATAAATAATTAGAAACCGCCATACCTATTACTTCTATTTCCATTTCTTTAAATACCTTAGTATCGATAGCGTACCCATTGTAAATAGCTACTACAGCAAAATTGTATGTACCAGAGTATATGGCCGGGAACGTCTGTAATGAGAAACACTGCTGGAATAAACATAAAAGGATTCTACGCCATACTCTATAATAAAGCGCTAGGATCGAGCGAGAGCGCCGCTTCGCAACGCTTTCTCTCGGACCTGCTTCGTGTGGATGACAATGATTTTCTGCGAATCTGCGTCCTACAAATTTTTTGTGAGTAAATTCAAGGAGGATTTTCTATAGCTGTCACATGGGAATGAAATACCTTCCTAGTGGCTATCCATTGATGCGAAGTTTTGAAAGGATTCCGACCTTTTTTAACCTCTTTTGCCCTCAGATTTCACAGAGTTTATAGCTTTACCAGTCTGGCCGTCCGGCTGACGCCGGACTTCCTGACTTCAATTGGTGCTCGCTTCGCTCGCATACTATACGTTGACAGCAAACACAAAAGTGCAAATAGATTGATAAAATCTGCATCCTTCTACGCAGTTCTATCGCTCTCCTGAGAAACCTTTGATCCCATAGGTGGTGGCTTTCCCCCATATGAACGAAGTTATTCTCTTCCATATGAGCGAAGTTAGTGGCCGTGAGAAATTGAGTGCAACCAATTCAGTGCAAATGTTATCTTGAAATGATTTAGGCTCAACTGGTTGTTGTGGTAATTCAAGTGATAAGAGTCCACTAGTGTATATAAACGGAAAGGAAGGAGTGGTTCATTCAGACACAAACGGAATGGGAAGAGAAAACGGATCTGAAAAGAACAATGTACATCTAGGTTATTTAGAGTATCCCCAGACTTCGCCAGCAATCGTGGCGATCGCCACGACAGCCGGCTGTCGTCGCGATCGCCACGACCGCCGGCGATCACCACATGGATAAAGTGAATGAGGAGACCCCAGACGTAAGAGCGATGATAATATATTGGGCGTGGCGATCGATAGGTATCGTTTCCACTATTGCTATCAATCACATCGCCAGTTCATTTCGGGCACATTTTCGAGAGTACGGGCGATGAGCTCCGTTTGGCAGCGATCCATGGCGATGTAACGTGCAATCGATACGTATCATTTCCACGATCTTTATCTCTTATATCGCTGGTTCATTTCTATTCCTTTTGAACTGGCGAAGTCTGGGGATACTCTTATTAGGTGGGAGGGTCCGCAGAAACAGGATAAGCATACCCCTCAAGCAGAAATAGACCCGCCTAGCGAATTCCTATTACTTGTGGAAGCCAGCGCACCCTTATCACACCGTTGGACCCGACTCCAGGCTTTTCCCCACTTTTGGACGCCGGCGCACCCTTATCACACCGTTGGACCCGACTCCCGGCGTTTCCCCACTTTTGGACGCCGGCGCACCCTTATCACACCGTTGGACCCGACTCCAGGCGTTTCCCCACTTTTGGACGCCGGCGCACCCTTATCACATCGTTGGACCCGACTCCCGGCGTTTCCCCACTTTTGGACGCCGGCGCACCCTTATCACACCGTTGGACCCGACTCCCGGCGTTTCCCCACTTTTGGACGCCGGCGCACCCTTATCACACCGTTGGACCCGACTCCCGGCGTTTCCCCACTTTTGGACGCCGGCGCACCCTTATCACACCGTTGGACCCGACTCCAGGCATTTCCCCACTTTTGGACGCCGGCGCACCCTTATCGCACCGTTGGACCCGACTCCCGGCGTTTCCCCACTTTTGGACGCCGGCGCACCCTTATCACACCGTTGGACCCGACTCCCGGCGTTTCCCCACTTTTGGACGCCGGCGCACCCTTTTTGGACCCGACGCACTTTTGGACGCCGGCACCCTTATCACACCGTTGGACCCGACTCCCGGCGTTTCCCCACTTTTGGACGCCGGCGCACCCTTATCACACCGTTGGACCCGACTCCCGGCGTTTCCCCACTTTTGGACGCCGGCGCACCCTTATCACACCGTTGGACCCGACTCCCGGCGTTTCCCCACTTTTGGACGCCGGCGCACCCTTATCACACCGTTGGACCCGACTCCCGGCGTTTCCCCACTTTTGGACGCCGGCGCACCCTTATCACACCGTTGGACCCGACTCCAGGCGTTTCCCCACTTTTGGACGCCGGCGCACCCTTATCACACCGTTGGACCCGACTCCAGGCGTTTCCCCACTTTTGGACGCCGGCGCACCCTTATCGCACCGTTGGACCCGACTCCAGGCGTTTCCCCACTTTTGGACGCCGGCGCACCCTTATCGCACCGTTGGACCCGACTCCAGGCGTTTCCCCACTTTTGGACGCCGGCGCACCCTTATCACACCGTTTTCCCCACTTTTGGACGCCGGCGCACCCTTATCACACCGTTGAACCCGACTCCAGGCGTTTCCCCACTTTTGGACGCCGGCGCACCCTTATCACACCGTTGGACCCGACTCCCGGCGTTTCCCCACTTTTGGACGCCGGCGCACCCTTATCACACCGTTGAACCCGACTCCAGGCGTTTCCCCACTTTTGGACGCCGGCGCACCCTTATCACACCGTTGGACCCGACTCCCGGCGTTTCCCCACTTTTGGACGCCGGCGCACCCTTATCACACCGTTGGACCCGACTCCCGGCGTTTCCCCACTTTTGGACGCCGGCGCACCCTTATCACCGTTGGACCCGACTCCCGGCGTTTCCCCACTTTTGGACGCCGGCGCACCCTTATCACACCGTTGGACCCGACTCCCGGCGTTTCCTCACTTTTGGACGCCGGCGCACCCTTATCACACCGTTGGACCCGACTCCTCCCCACTTTTGGACGCCGGCGCACCCTTATCACACCGTTGAACCCGACTCCAGGCATTTCCCCACTTTTGGACGCCGGCGCACCCTTATCGCACCGTTGGACCCGACTCCAGGCGTTTCCCCACTTTTGGACGCCGACGCACCCTTATCACACCGTTGGACCCGACTCCCGGCGTTTCCTCACTTTTGGACGCCGGCGCACCCTTATCGCACCGTTGGACCCGACTCCAGGCGTTTCCCCACTTTTGGAAGCCGGCGCACCCTTATCACACCGTTGAACCCGACTCCAGGCACTTCCCCACTTTTGGACGCCGGCGCACCCTTATCACACCGTTGGAACCGACTCCCGGCGTTTCCCCAGTTTTCGACGCCGGCGCACTCCTACAGCAACAGTGGATCCGGTGTAGAACATTTTCTTCACTCTAGGCCACGCCCTCGAATTTCGTTTCACACACACTGACACACACACGTGACAGACAGACTAAGCCCGTTATTATATATAGCTTTATTGCAGCGAGAGCGATACTATGTTATCCTTTCAAACGAATATGTCGGAAAATTCGTGATATGGGAAATGTTACTCGCTCTCGAGTCTTCAATTCTATTTATTTAGACTCCAGTCGTATTTGCAGTCAAAACGTGTAGGCGCAGACGTGCCAACAAATATTGAAGACTTTTTCTGCTCGAAATTGTGAAATCCTCTTTGTAACTTGGAATGTGAACCTTCATCAATCTTCCTCCACCTTCTCTCAATGTAAATTAACACATTTAGAGTAGGCTTTCCATGCTAGCCTATAAAAGTCGCTATTTTGACAAAAATGGGGATTCCAGCTCAACCGCTGGCTTTCTGGATGAATCACGTGACAGATCACGAGTTCAAATCCTATTCCATCATGCCTCCAAGTTGCTGCCTTCAAAAATCCGGTAATCTCCGTTGGCATGATTTCTTCGCAACCCTTGTAGCATACATACATTCACCATCGGCTTCCCTTTGATGCGCCTTCTTTACGGAGGAAGTGGAAGAAGTGTTACGAACGAGCCCACACTTGCGAAAGTGGTGCGCCGCTCTTTACTAGAGGGAAACATATAGGTACACGAATGTAAGGAGAGCAAAGCGAGCCTAAAAGGCTCGAGCCGGACGATCAGGCTAGTGTCACGGTTGAGATGATGTATGCTTCGTCCCAAAAATAAGCACAGACCAACGTTCTCATCGTTAAGACCTTTCAGAATATAACTAACAAAAAGACATTTTAGTTTTTTTTTCGCTGAGACTGTTAATAAATTTGTTTTAATTTTAATACGTGTTTCACTTGAATTAGTTGTCACCTTTTACAGTAATTAGAACCTTATTCTCAAACACAAACACAAAGATTGGTATTGTGGACGCGAAACTCCGCTCCTCGGATCTGAAGTGGTTGGAGGCACTGCACTGTCGCATTCTGCGGCCAACGGAGCTGTCGCAGTCAGGGCTGCCATAGCGGCAGCCATGTGCGCCGCTATGGCAGCCTTCTCTCCATAGGTTCCGCCCACTTCCCAGCAGCGCCCATATAAGATCGCCCTCATTAGCCCGTATGGTCGCGGCCGCTGCATTGGATGATGGAATGAGAGATCAACCGGATCGATCGATGATGCAGTGGGAGTTGGTGGGCCCTATGGTCCCACGCAGTATCGATTGCCAGATGATAGTGTGATGGTTTGAATGCTTGGATTGATATCGACTAGAACAAAGTATCCCGAAGGATCCCTTCGTAGAAGTAGTGGTATTTATTAGTGTAGTTTCATTGTAAGCAGTGGTAGGTTAATAAACTTATATGATCTAACTAGCTGTAGTACCGTTCACACAAACAAGTTCACAAGTTCACACAAACTTACAGCTTCCATCGAACGCAAGACAGTCTTTTCTACAGCCGTTTTAGTGTCATTGTGCGAAATCGTCATTCTGTAACGATGCGACATTATGGTAGTGTTTTTCTAGGAAAGTTTTGCAATGCTCAGAATCTCCAGAAGAAGTTGCCTGATCACATGTTAAACTTGCTTGACTCAAGCTTGTTGACAACTTGCTTTCGTCATTTCTTCTCAACCAGTTGTCGGCTAAAGCTGAAATTGTCTACAATTTGTTAATGACTGACTGCTTTTTTTGTTGTCGACAAGTTTTAGGTTAACAACTCGTCCATGAAAAAAGGCGGAAGCAAGTTGCCATAAAGCTTAGGGTCCAGGAAGTTTCAGATGTGATCAGACAACTTGTTCCGGGGTTCTGAGTAAAGCCAGAAACATCAAAGGCAAAATTTTTGAAAAATTGGTCAAGAAAAATTGTGATGTCCAGTTATACTTTAGTTGTTCCGTTATAATAAGTTGGCCTAAGCTTAAAGTGTTGAAAAGTACTCTTACACCACTAGAAACTCTGAAATCTCCTTGTTGTTGTCTTCGGTTGTGTCCCAGTGTAATTCAACACCACTTCCATTAGCTACCACTTCAGATCGTACTGGAGATACGCTAAACTCTCCAAGGAAGTCGAATTCAATTCTATCTGAAAGATTTCGAATAATTATCTAATGTTTAAGTGTATTAAAAATCATGACACTGATAGTTCCCCCTTCCCCTATAGCCTCTCAGAGAAATTCACTTGCTAATTTTAGTTGTTTGCTATCGGAGTATAATGAGATCAGCGTCTACCACCCCGTCACAAGATTGGGCTCATCGGTAAAAGCGTGGAACAGTGTCTTGGTTCTGCATGAGATCCTGACTAGGTTTACCTATGGAGCAGCTCATGGAGCAGCTATTGGTCATCGAGATTTGGTCGTAAAATTTGAATGTAGATTTTTTGGAGCCCCGTTAGTCCAATAACTGCGCAAGGAAAAGACAGCAATACTTGCCTCATACTACAAAAGGAAAGCATACTTCGCTGCTTGAGTGAAGAACTACTGCGAACTGCTGCAATGCTGGTGCTTGAAGCAGCACATATCGCACTCAGCATGTATTTAAAGGCAGCACTCACGAAAATTTTCACTTCTGAAATGAGTCGCTTACCATATAGCCGGCCGCTGGACAATCGCAACAATAAGTTGAACACCTTGAATGGCCGCCTACCTGCAAAGATACCGCCGTGGACACATCTGCTGCTCTGGACATTAGGGTTCCGTCGCGCCACCTAACGCCGTTGACAGGGTGTGCGCATGTGGTTGAGCGGGGGCGTGTTTATGAAATTCGTACCATTTGCAGGGTTCCGTGGCGGGACCCATCACGGAGCACTCGTCCGCGCTATGGACCCACATGAAATGGAGGGCGCGCGTTTGGGCTCAGCTAAAAAAGGTGTGAATATCCGCGTGGCTAACGATGCCTCGCGGATGTTCACACCTTGCGCATCCACCAAGTGATAGCCGTGCAGGCTCAAGCAAAGGGGCGTGGCCGCAATGCGTTCGACCGGAGGCCCCTACCACGAGCGCGATCGAGGCTCGCCGCGCGGCGGGAAACTCGGACAACGGCGCCGCGCGCGGCCGCGGCTCTGGATGGGTGCAGCAACGTGGAATAACTATCCATTTCAAGTGATACACAAGTAATCAGCCCTGGATTTGCATAGCATCAGGCACATGCCGAAATCCTACCTAGATTATGAAATATCCATATCTCTATTCTACAAAACTTGAAAGGAATGATAACCTGTTTCACATGAAACCTGGCATTATACCTGGCAACTCTATTTGTTAGTGTAGGAATGAAACACATCTGTCGTATGCTTGGAACCGAATGAAAATCGAATAAAACAGTTCTTTCAACTATAGTTTGTTCAGTTTATTGCCACCATCCGAAAAGTTGCAAAGTTGAGAAGAATTTAAGTACCAAAACCTTGTGGTCATCCATCTTCTCTCTCGCCACCCCAACCCCCCTCTTCGGCATGAAATTATAGCAGTGATGGAGATAAGAATTTGGGGAGAGAGAATCATTGGAGTGAATTGTACTAGCGAAATGAAATAATATTTAGGTTACAAGAAAAAAGTACAATACGATGACAAAACGACAGTATGCATAAACTACATAAATAGGCACATGAACTACACCAAACTGATTCGGAGTTTTCAAGTCTGTAATTTAAATAAGATTTAAATAAAAATGTGATTTGAATTTAAAAAAAAACCGCTGATTTCAGGAACTTTATTCTACACATAGGGGTTATTTGACATGCTGATTACGGATCTGACAGCTATTCTGTATCAAAATGCCATTCTTGAAGCGTTCTAAGCGTGTATGTGATTTTCAGAATCTTCTGAAACGTTGTAAGCTAAGGTTACTTGACGTTTTTATCCCGAATACGTTTTGTATCGTGATGATCTTTTCTAACAACTGAGAAGCATGGTGGGTGTAATTTCTTTTCTAAGACTACTTGACTCATACTTATAAAGTAAAGTTGAAATTTCGAAACTACAAAGGAATCCTCTGGATGACAGAGCTTGCTTCTAAAAAGAGTGTTGAGCTCTTTCTTCGTGTGCAGAAACCTTTTCAAAAAGATCCCGACGCACACAAAAACTTTTTTTTACGATTCTCTGCTCTCTATTTTGTCACAAGAAAAATATATGAAAAATAAAATGTTTCCTGTGGAGGAACAATTTTATGTAATAATTGAGATTCTTTGTGAATATTACTAAATACAAGTTCGTTCCACATTTCTCGCTCAGAGTCCGCAGTCCATTTCACTGTTGCATTCTTAGTTTTGGAAAATCAATGCTAACAAAACAGGGAGAGAGTGGCGATCTGACGGCATTGTATCCTAGAGGTACGCCTGCAGGCACATCATGTACCTGCGGGGCTTTTCTTACACCTCATACGGCGATGGATTCATGATCGATTGCGTTGGAGAAAATGCAAATGTAAATGGAGAACAAGAAATTCTAGAAAAATCCTACAAAGCATCGTATGTAGTGATGAGCTTCGCTGGCTTAATGTTCAATTTCTTAAAACCGTCGAACTTTTTCGAAATTTGAATTGCGGTTTTATTTGAACTTTCTTGGACATCACTCCTCAACTTCTCGACTTCTGCTTCCTCCTTAAACTCTTCATATGGGCTCGGTATGTGGGCTTGCTATGGGCGTGGCCGCTACCCGCTGCAGCAAACACGCAGAATCTCCGATCAGATTCGTTTCATTCCTACACTAACAAATAGAGTGGCCAGGTATAATGCCAGGTTTCACGTGAAACAGGTTATCATTCCTTTCAGGTTTTGTAAAACAGAGGTATGGATATTTCATAATCTAGGTAGGATTTCGGCATGTGCCTGATGCTATGCGAATTCAAGGCTGATTATTTGTGTATCACTTGAAATGGATAGTTATTCCACGTTGCTGCACCCATCCAGAGCCGCGGCCGCGCGCGGCGCCGTTGTCCGAGTTTCCCGCCGCGCGGCGAGCCTCGATCGCGCTCGTGGTAGGGGCCTTCGGTCGAACGCGTTGCGACCACACCCCTTTGCTCGAGTCTGCACGGCTGTCACTTGGTGGATGCGCAAGGTGTGAATATCCGCGGGGCATCGTTAGCCACGCGGATATTCACACCTTTTTTAGCTGAGCCCAAACGCCCCGCCGCCCATGAAATACCGCCGTCATTTTCTGTCTTTCTCGCGTGTTTCACGCAACTTTGTCGTTGTGGATGAGTTCATCGTCTCTAAAAACCCCGATATACCGTGGAATCTTCAATCCAAAAATTTCCGTGAGTGCTGCCTTTAAGGGACTTTTTGTTGATGGTATCATTTGTACCAGTGCTAAATCCCTCACGTCCTCTCTTCTTCTGTACCGCTCCGCCGTCCTAGAATTCCTCTCAATTCTTGTTATTTTTACGACCTGCTAGCGGAATAACATAATCAAGAAGAGATGAAGAATAAGCTCAATCTTCGTCTCTCATCCTCGTGCTAAATATTGGGATAGTGGCCTGAGGAGACGACGATGCCTTCCTTATAAATTACGGGCTGTATAAGCGTGCGCTTATTCGAGCATGCATGAGGAAGACAGCTATAGAAGCCTCGGCTGTTGCCCCTACGTCGGCAGCCCCACATAGAGCTGGACATGGCTGCCTTCATTCTCGGATTCTGCTAATGTGCGTCCAGATTTTGCTGCCATTCTAGGGCGTGCACTGTCATGGCCGTCTTCTCCTTCTCTTAGCAGCAATCAAGCTGTTGACGGCAGCAAACGAGGAGACAATGGCAGCCATCGAGGGGAAGGCCACACCCAGAATACATAGGCTTCGAAATCAAGGTATTACTGCTTGAAGAGCGAGTTCATGCTGTTCTTTCGCTGCCCAGCTATCAGAATGTGTGACCTGAATCTTTGCTAAAGGGAACCTCTTTTGGGTAGCTTCGGCAGTGTCTGTTTTTATTGGCTCGTCGGACCTCGAAGTTTCGTGCGAAATAATGCGGCCAATGTTTATGTTGAAATAAGCAAGGAAATAGGGCGCGATAAAAGCCTCACGTGGAGTTGATTTTGTTTCCAATCCGTCAGATAGAAATGCAGAAACAACAATTTCAACCACACATTTCGCACGTTTCATGAAGAATGAGAAGTTAGTTGTCTGAAGAATACATACAGTTCATCAGGATGTACAAGTGGATGGTGGTGGCCCATTGGCGGCCTCGAGAAGGACGCAGCGCGACCGAGCCGCACGCGCCGGGATCGGCGCCAACGCCGCCGGAATGCTATTTCTAGGGTCTTTTCTTCCCGATTTGCTGGAAAATCCTCAGAATCGAGTAGAAAAGCTGCTAGAAATTGCATAAAGGCAGCAAAATACGTAGGTTACGGAGCGCGCGGCGTTGCGCGACGTCCTTCTCGAGACCACGGATGGGCCAACGCGACTGACGTCCACTGTATCTGCGGGGTCTCTCAGCGCCTATTTTCCATTTCAATAACTCTAGCATACTATACAGATCGACGTATTAGAAATAGCTAATGACAGAGCACGACCATGACACGCAGATAAAGAGAGATGATAAGCGCTGCGGACGCCGCGAAAATTGGCGAGGTTCATTCAAGCACGACGGAGTTATCCTGGAGACTCACATCCGGTGGGAGATCAAACCAATCAAAATTCCCTACGTATACTGTACTACCAGATTCATAAAAATTTTTTACATAGATTATCATTCTGAAAATAGTTGAATTGTTGGACTGTGCATAATCAATGCTCCTTGCATTTATTTTCCCCTTCTCACTTGCTAGATGGCGTTTTCTCCTTCCATTTCATTTCCCACGCTAAGTTCACTACTCGTGACCCATTGCTGTTGACAGTGGATTTGATTGAACGTGGTTCCATGGGTGGATCTAGCACTTGTTCATCTGTAAATTGAATTGATAACTTCAAATAGTGGGAATAATATTCGCAGAAATACAAGAAGTTGTAAAAAGCTGGATAACTGAAAACAGATCACCCTCCATCATTCATCACTTTACGTTATAATTATTTCATCGCACTATTCATAAATTTCTACAGTGAAAGTGAGGCGAGATGAACAAGAAAAACGGTTCTCTGACGTTGTCTACTTATGCTTTGTCGAAGTTTTGCGCTTGGATTTTATGCCCACACGCCATCACAGAAAACCTGTGCAGTGGAGCTTATCTACTAGCTATTTCGGACTTTGACGGTGCACTTATCTTGCGCAACAGGGTCCCCCCAATGGCATGAGGGAGGAGGGTATCTGCTGTTCTTTCGTGGAAAAGCATTTGACATAGTAAGAAAACAAAACGACTTGTACATAAGTAGGTAGGTAAAAGGAATTAAAGACATCACCCACGGAAATTTTCCTCTTACAGATTTTGCTATATTCCTAGGCGTTGCGCTATAGTGAAAACGAAGGCAGTGATCAATTTTGTCAAATCCTTCGAAAAAGGCGGTTTTCATTACTAACAATTTAGCAGATTCGCAAAGGATGGTCGAGTTACCCTAGCTTGAGGTAGAAGGGGGTTGGAATGAAAACATGTGGTACATATGCAAAGAGAGAGATTGTAAACAAAAGCACCCATTCATTTCATTCCACAACTCGGGTGAAATGGAGTTGGGGGGGGCACTCGGTATAAGTCGATGATATGGCCTGTCCTACAGGTTCTGACTTGTTTGCATTACAGGTAACTACTGTACATTAAGAGAGCTAACAAGTCAGAACGTTCTGGACATGTCAGCTAACAAGACTGAACGTGCAGGACAGGTCATATTATCGACTTATACCAAGCGCCCCCCCCCCAACTCCATTTCCCCTCATAACTCATCCAAACTGATCGCCAGCACAAACTTTATCTCTTCATAGCTTGAGAGTGCTGATATCTGCGAATGTGCGACTTTCGTAGAATTGTTGCGATAACGGATGAGTATCCACAACGATCAAAATCTCAAACTCGAAAATTTTCGTAGGTGCTGCCTTTAATGAAATTGGAGGCCTAGAGCGGCCGAAGATTGAATATCGCTCTTAGGTAGGACAATGAATAAAATATTTTTCATTCCAGAAGAAGAGCGTAAAAAGTCCTACCGAGCACAGTTTTGATGTGATATCTAACTCGACGAATGGGTTTCTTCATGAAAGTCGGTCGAACTACGCATGAGATCACACCGTCTTTGATTACGGCCAATGATGCGGAGAAGTAGCCATCGATAGCCATGGTTGTATTGTCAACACCCTTGAAGAGTATATTCCACTACATTCAAACTTACAATATTTACTCATAAACCTCATATGTCCATATTGGGTGTTCAAGATCTAACCAAAGTAAAGATCTTCTTAATGGCCAGCAATAGAATTTCATGTCAGAGCCTTTTGTTACAGTGAAGTTAAAGGAAGATTCTGAATGAGAAGAATATACGAGGTCCAGAAATTTAGTGGAGATCGCAGGAAACATACTACCTTCATTAATGGGTTCTGCTGTCACCACAGATACAACTAATAGGATCAATAGCCCGAAAACGTGTTTGTATTGTCTGAAAGCGTTATGGCCGACCAGCACAGACCTACCGGCACCTCATAAACGAATTATTTGCAACTGAACCCTATCAATACACAAGGGATGGCATGCTGAGATATTATTGCTTTCATACATTCTTCATCAACGCATTGTTATTTCCTTGGGATCATCAACATCGGGTCGGCTGCTTTTCTTTTGGGAAACGCGCTGTTCCCCAATAAGCCCATTATTTTCTGAACTTGAACATGATGTTCTGCAGCCAAGAACCTCTGCTTAATAGCAGTGTATTGCTGCCATTTGCTCATATATATTATCGCTTTTTTCTCATTTTCTACTTAGCTCGGGGTCTTCGCTTGTGGATTGTGAATGAATTTGAATTTCTGTGTTTCTCATTCACAAAGCAAAACCTAGCCGAGGACTTTATTCACAGTAACTTAAGTGGTGGTCTTTTTTGACATTCCGAGCATGGTTCGTTGTTCCTTCGCGTGCAGCTGCGTTTCTTTCTGAAGACCCGGAAACTGACGTGATGAGAATCCAAAATCAGCGTCTGATTAGGACTTAGTTCACATGTGATTTTGTGTTTCAATTGAAATTAAGTTTTAAGCCTGCTTGTTTCTTGTACAGTGCGTGTCAGAACTTTACGCCCACCCTAAAAATTTGTCGTTTCGGGCAAGGATCAAGCTTTCTCGAGTAATTGCGTTCACTATCGTTTTCAGCGTGCATGAAAACCCTAGAAACTTTCACCAAGTCTTTTCTAGGTGATCCTCTAATTTTTTATTAGTTTTTGAAAGGAAAATGCCGCGGTTCAAAACTTCACGCCCACTCTTAAAAATGTCGGTTACGGTAGAGAGTAATTGCGAATAAGCAGGGAAACGATACGAACTGATGTAGTAGCGCTCAAGAAGACTTTAGGTAACTTTATGGAGCAGTCAAAATCAATGCCGAAGGTATTTTACCTGTCACTGACTGGGCAAACTCTCCCCCGAACAAGTGTGAATAGAACAAAATTTTTTAAAAACTTTGGGTGGCTTTGGGTGGTCGCAGACACTTAGCTGATATTTCCATGAATAATCTTATTACGTATAGATGGAAAAGGGAACACTAGAACACATTTCAAGGTCGACGCGACGGCCGTATCACCCGTCTGGTCCTTCTTCTTCACAGTGTCGACCGAGAAAATCAGCATTAAATTCCCACTAACTGTTTTCAAATTGACCAGTCTCTTCGCATATCAGCATTTGAGGACATTTGAAGCAAGAACGCAATGCCTGTTCTCCGACGGACGCCACACCACCCTTGGGGTCGAATGATTTTACTAGGCACAACATGAATAGCATGTAGGTTTGGGCGGCATTTTTCATAGTGTTTATTAACATGCAAGATGTCACTCATAACTTTGAATGCGCTCTTCACTCATGAGGGTAGAAGACAGGCAACGATTTTCCAGACCAAATCTTGCATTGCTGTAGGAATTTATGGGGGAAATGGGAGGTTTCTTTTTGCCGCAACTTTGGCGGTTGAATATCGATGGCCAGTACAGACCACTAACATCGGAATTGCGCAGATAGGATTTCGATGGACTTAGCTATTCATAGCAGTGATCTACAAAGGCCTTTGCTCTCATATCTTCTCCAACACAGCGTCCACAGTTCCGCCAGGATCACGACTTGGGGCATCTTTCTTGGCCGACACTGGACGAAGAGGACCAGACGGATGATATGGCCGTCGTGTCGACCTTGAAATGTGTTCTAGTGTGTCCTTTCCCATCTATGCGTATTAAGATTATTCATCGAAATATCAGCTAAGTGTCTGCGACCACCCGAGGTCTTTAAAAAATTTTGTTCTGTTCACACTTGTTAGGGGGAGAGTTTGCTCAGTCAGTGACAGGTAAAATACCTTCGGCATTGATTGTGACTGCTCCATAAGGTTACCTAAAGTCTTCTTGAGCGCTACTACATCGGTTCGTATCATTTCCCTGCTTATTCGCAATTCCTCTCCTCCGTAACTGACATTTTCAAGGGTGGGCGTAAAGTTTTGAACCGCGGCATTTTCTTTTCAAAAACTAATAAAAAATTGGAGGATCACCTAGAAAAGACTTGGTGAAAGTTTCTGAGGTTTTCAAGCACGCTGAAAACGACAGTGAACGCCATTACTCGAGAATGCTTGATTCTTGCCCGAAACGACGAATTTTTAGGGTGGGCGTAAAGTTTTGACACGCACTGTATCTGTCCCTAACTGACCATAGTCAAAGCTGTTTGATTTGGACGATTTATCTAATGCAGGGCTCCTCGTCTATTAATAGTGAATTCGTGTGAACTCAATTCATGTAATTCCTTCTCACCACAGCGGCATGGAGAGGTTTTGCAGTGAATAACTTTCTGGAGTTCATTCCAGAAACTTTTCGAAACGTTCTCGCGTGGCACACTTATGGGACGGATGCTAGAGTACGTCGGCAGACACGCTGCTCTAATTGAACTTCTCTCCTGCTACGTTTAGTTTTTGCAACGTGTGGAGAATGTATTTATTCAAGACTGCATCTTAATTTTAATGATGAATTTTAATGACTAAAGAAAAAACAATATTCTAGGTTTTGTTCTAAATGTACTGAACTCGAGCGAATAATTTCTGGTCTACGAGGGTTCACATGAAGCTGTATCTTCTTTCGCAGATGAATCTTCACTTGGTGACATCTGTTCCTTAAACTCATTTATAATCAGATGTTGGTGCAAGAAAAAAAAAGAAGTATGAGGGGATCCTACTTCTTCTATTTTACTACTTCGCAGTTTGTTAAGAATAATAATTGAAATACCGAGGATGATAACAATGACTGCATATAGGATCAAGTAGCTAGTAGAAAACACTGAAATACGGGGGTAACGAGTATGAGGCCTAATTTGCTTGTTGACTGCCACCGCCTCATTTAATGATTGTCTCTGCTACTTTTCGAGATCAACGTTTATTCCTAATGGCTGGCCCATTAATTCTTGATTGTTTATTAACTTACTATTGTAGCATTTTTCATCAGTGCTGTAAAATGCATACGTACTATCTACGAAGGTAACATTCAGAGAATAAAAATAGCATGAAATATCGAATGTGAGGGACGGTGAAAGCTGAAAATACAAAGGTATGAGAAGCCAGGGGGAATTCCATGATAAATGTTTTGCAGAACCACAGCTAAACTTGCGGAACTTCCGAAGAAGTCCCAAAAGGGCTATGCGAAACTGTCTTGATGCTACCGCGGGACTCAGCACGAAATAGGGAAGTCAGTGGAGACTCAGCAGCACGAAACAGGGAAGTCTTGCGAGCTGGTGCCGATGGAGAGACAGTCGTGGCAGTCGCACAGGCAGTCGTGCCTTCGGAAAGCCAGAAGAAGCCTCCAAAATAAGGCAATTCTAAACAGCTGGAAGTTTTTTTTTGTACTTGATGTAGAACTGTTTCCTGGAAAAGAAGAGAAATGCATTAGGAAATCCCTATTGGAAAAAAGGGAATCACTCCAAAATCCCACTGGATGGAATAGTAAGAAAGTACATGCTTTCAATAATTTGCCATTTATGCAGAGCTCTGCAGAACAATGCTGAAATGGCATTCTGGAACAGAAAGAACTATTTCTCAAGATTGCCAAGAACACTTGAAGTGTTACCGGATGTTTATGAGCATCTCACAAGCTATGTGCGCGTATGAGAGTTGCAAAATAAATCAGAGTTCTAGCCCTTACGACATTGCAAGGAATTATGTCACTTTGTCGAGTATGTTGACATCAAGGAACAACTTACCCCGATTCTGACACTCCCATTGGAACGAACTTGTTTTCTCAAGTTGCTTTTGTACGCTCCACCAGGGATCTTAAAGAATGGGATGCAAATATATGAACAAAATCAAGTAAGATGAACCATGTCGGTTTTCTCAACATTTGTCCTACCGTCTTCACCATATTATCTCTAGCAAGGGTACCAGTGATCGACACCTTGGAAATAACTAGAGCTACCGATAGACCATAATTCGCAGATTGAAGGTAACGATAAGAAATGAGATAAGCCTTGCGGGAATTGCATTGCCCATCCGTTACAAGCAAAACACATAAATAAATAGAAACGCTCCCAGATTTGGGGGTAATTTCACTTTCTTTATCATCTGAGGCGATTACATGTTTTTCGGGACTAATTCGGCCAAATAAATGTGAATTTTGACAGGTTCAACGTTAGATATTATTACCGCAGATGTGCCCTCTTTTTCGCGCCTAAAATTTTAATGAATAATCACCTTTTTGTGCTCAAAAACTTCAACCAGCTTCACATATGATGCAGGAAAAGTAGATCCGTTAACAAGAGAAAACCACCATATAAGGTCTAAATTGAAGCCATCGTGGACTTCAAAGTATGTCTCGATGCCGCTGTTCTAAATCAAAAATAGTGACTGAGTGCATAATTTTACGCAATTCTTTACACTATTGTTGCGCCATTTTTTGGTGTAGGACACCATACAGCTTCATTTTTTTCATTTTTTCATCTAAAATTATTTGAACTTAAACACTAATATGCCTGAAAGTAATTCCATAACTGTGAACTCACCAGCCTCTCTACCACTCCAGGAATCCCAGCTTTCGACTCCGTCGGAGTGATAAACATGATCCATGAGGAATGTGTTCCATAGATGTTTTTCGAGAAACAGGCAAGTGTTGCGTAGTATAACTCTGCAATGCAAACAATTCGAACCGCTTTAGCATTCAGCGATCACGGAAACATCATTCTTCGTCCTCCTATAGGTTTAAAACCATACAAAATAAAATTGTGCATGCTCGAAAATTGAGTGGAAGAGAGAATTTCAAAAAGGCCCCTGGTGGTCCGTATGTGGGTCTGAGATCATAGAAAGCGTTTCTCTTGCGAGAATTCTGAGTTAAGGGCAATTACGTCATCTATAGCAATGAAGACAAATTCGCCCTGGTAGTGCTAAAATTTAACCGGCAGACCACAACTCCCGGTCTATTTATCCACCCGTCAAAGCTTATCCTTTTCAGACCTTGGAATGATTCCATTTCTAGAGAGGCTTATTTCATATATAGCTCTGTTCAGGTTCTCAAAAAGTTTTAATTCAAATGTACCATCGAATCTCAGCTCGTCGAAGGAAATGAATGGCATATGCTGTTTAACTCGTTTCTTAATGCAATCTCCGTAAAATGCAGCTAAATGGCAGATGAAGACCTGAACATGTGGTTGCTTATGTTTCATATTTCAACAGATCAACCGTTAGGAATTCCTTGTTCTCATAGACCCCGTGATCAATAAAAAAACTCGCACCTCACATCCTCTATTGTGACCTTGTATGCGGGAGCTCACGCTTGGATCAAAGTAAACAGTAACGACAGAGGAAGAAGAAAAAGTTAAGTGTAAATACGCTGGCGCTGGTTCTGCAAAATTCAAACATAAATAAGATCACAGGGTTGATGGTTTGATCTACGATCAATTTTTTGCTCTAGGATTTTACTATGAAGGTAATTTCAACAGTGTCTGACTACTGTACCTGGTAGATCTTCGCCTTTTTGGAAGTCCAGAAAATCCATTATGCAAGTGAGGGGCTTGCGGCGATAATATGCACACACCTCATATTCGTAACGAGCCATACGTGTTATGGGAAAAATCTATGAAAATTACACTTGACTGAGGAGGTGAAGAAAGAAAACATTTGAATAGCGAAGAATTGGGACCGGAAATATTGTTTCAGGTGAATGAGATGGCAGTACTCTTAGTGAAAACATAGTGATCCATCACATTGTGAGCAGATAAAAAGAGCTTTTGGGTAAAAGATATAGATTAACTAATGAGTTTTATACCGGTTTGAGCGATCAAATTATTTTGCATGTACAATCAAAAAAATTCAATGTTTTTCTTCTCCTAAGCTTCATTGCTTACTTCTTTGACTGATTCAGTGAAGACTCTCCAATTTCTTTATTTGTTAGCTTCTGACGATAGCGCCCCTCTTCAGAATTTAATCTGTACAAGAGAGTAGCACGGATGATCAAAGTTATCAGGGACGTCTATACTTCCGATCACGCAATTAATTGCAACACCTCCCTCATTTCTTCTTGATTATTAATTTCCGGCATACGCCTTCTTATTTAGACCGCCTTCACGACATTCCTTTCCAACTTCCGCGTTAAGTGACAATGAAGCGACTATGAACTATGTCCGCGGCCATTTGTGTGTCTCAAGACACGGATTCCTAGAGAAACTTTCTGATGGGTGGTACGGTTTGTCAGTGCTCTATGTGTTCATCCATTTTTGTTCATAGTGGTCTCATTGTTTCACCCACATATTTCTCTTAACCACCTTCGCATCAGATAAGATAGACCATGCCCCATCAGATAGCTGACAAACCTTCACCACTTACAAAATGTACAATACCGACAGTCCAGCTCGAAGCACCTACTTTCGTAAATGTGTCTGGAGGTGAACAGATGCATCAGTGGTGGGAGAAACCCTAATCATATAGGCTAACCCGACCGCTTCATCACTTCGCTCACTCATCAAATTCTGCACCAGCTTCGTTTCGATGAGTTCAGGACTGATGAATAGCCCGTCCTACAAGTCTTCCACCATCAACGCTAAAAGATTCATCGACCCCCACACATATTCACGAATGTAGGTGCCAGGAGCTGAACTGTAAGTATTGTACCGAAAAGGAGAAGATTTGTCAGCCACGGGGCACGGCCTACCTCATTACATGCGAGGGTGGTTGAGAGAAATATGTGGCTAAAACAATCAGACTACTACGAAAAGACTCGATGAGCACCCGTAGAATATTGATGAGCCCCCCCCCCCCTTCTATCCAACACAAAGTTTCGCACGTCATCCGTACCTTAAGAAATACCAGTTGTCGAGCTTCCAAGTTCATAGTCTCCATTCTCCACCAGCGCTCACGCAGACGTTGGGAAGAAAAATCGTGGAAGAGGTCGAAGTAAGGAGACAGCCAGGAAATTGGTAAACATTTAATAGCGTGACCACAAGGATGAACGGCAGTCCCATCTTTGATCGTTCGTGCTAAACTCATCATGTAATTAACAGTTGGACGGTTTGTTCTGTTTTACGAGCCAATCTGTGTTCATTTGTCTGAGTCATCGATGTGTGTAGGTAGACAGCTACCCTTTGGCTCAAACTCTCAGGACCAAATCGCTGCCAGCGCACAGATGGTGTTAATCTTGTTGTAAATGTTTGTATGCATGTGATAAGGTAGCGACTGATTGCAAAAGTTCAGGTCGAAAGAAGGCGTTTTTGCCAAAAGCTAACGAATGGAGGAGTTGGAGAGCATTCATTTTATCAACCAAAGAAAGGAGTCGACAAAGTGTAGAAAGCCTTGTTTCTCCCATGAAATTGAAATAAATCCAGCGCTAAACTTACGGCTTTCTGTTTCTGAACTATGTGTTTTCTGATTGGCTCAGAACGGTTTATGTGTGCGATTCCTATCCTGGAATCATACTCTATATATATTACAGACTTTATGTGACTTTGTGCGTGCGTGTGCACACGGGCTACCATTGGCCAGTGATGGTGATTGGTGGTGACTGTGAGATCCTATAAAAGGCTAATAACGGGTATGGTGTGGTGCAGTAGGGTAGAGAGTTGGGTGAGCAGAAGGGCTCGCGATGTGCAACGGAGAAGAGGTGCGCTGGCGTTCCAAAATTGGGGAAACACCTGGCGACGGGTCCACCGTGTGGTAAGGGTGCGCTGGCGTCCAAAAGTGGAGAAACGCCTGGAGTCGGGTCCAACGGTGTGATAAAGGTGCGCCGGCGTCCAAAAGTGGAGAAATGCCTGGAGTCGGGTCTAACGGTGTGATAAGGGTGCGCCGGCGTCCAAAAGTGGGGAAACGCCAGGAGTCGGGTCCAACGGTGTGATAAGGGTGCGCCGGCGTCCAAAAGTGGAGAAATGCCTGGAGTCGGGTCCAACGGTGTGATAAGGGTGCGCCGGCGTCCAAAAGTGGGGAAACGCCTGGAGTCGGGTCCAACGGTGTGATAAGGGTGCGCCGGCGTCCAAAAGTGGGGAAACGCCTGGAGTCGGGTCCAACGGTGTGATAAGGGTGCGCCGGCGTCCAAAAGTGGAGAAACGCCTGGAGTCGGGTCCAACGGTGTGGTAAGGGTGTGCCGGTGTTCAAAAGTGGGGAAACGCCTGGAGTCGGGTCCAACGATGTGATAAGAGTGCGGCGGCGTCCAAAAGTGGAGAAACGCCTGGAGTCGGGTCCAACGGTGTGATAAGGGTGCGCCGGCGTCCAAAAGTGGAGAGACGCCTGGAGTCGGGTCCAACGGTGTGATAAGGATGCGCCGGCGTCCAAAAGTGGGGAAACGCCTGGAGTCGGGTCCAACGGTGTGATAAGGGTACGCCGGCGTCCAAAAGTGGAGAAACGCCTGGAGTCGGGTCCAACGGTGTGATAAGGGTGCGCCGGCGTCCGAAAGTGGAGAAACGCCTGGAGTCGGGTCCAACGGTGTGGTAAGGGTGTGCCGGTGTTCAAAAGTGGGGAAACGCCTGGAGTCGGGTCCAACGATGTGATAAGGGTGCGCCGGCGTCCAAAAGTGGGGAAACGCCTGGAGTCGGGTCCAACGGTGTGATAAGGGTGCGCCGGCGTCCAAAAGTAGGGAAACGCCTGGAGTTGGGTCCAAATGGTGTGATAAGGGTGCGCCGGCGTCCAAAAGTGGGGAAACGCCTGGAGTTGGGTCCAACGGTGTGATAAGGGTGTAGTGGCATCCAAAAGTGGGGAAACGCCTGGAGTTGGGTGCAACGGTGTGATAAGGGTGTAGTGGCATCCGAAAGTGGGGAAACGCCTGGAGTTGGGTGCAACGGTGTGATAAGAGTGCGGCGGCTTCCACAAGTAAAGGAATTCGCTAGGCGGGTCTATTTCTGCATGAAGGGTACGCTTATCCTGTTTCGGCGGACTCTCCTACCTAAATCACCTAGATGTACATTTTTCCTTTCGTATCCGTGTTCTCTTCATTTATGTCTGAATGAACCACTCCTCCCCTCCCGTTTGTATACACTGTGGACCCTTATCACTTGAATTACCACAACAGCCAGTTGAGCCTAAATCATTTCAAGATAACATTTGCACTGGAATGGTTATACTCAGTTCTTCAGGGCCACTAACTTTGCTCATATGGAAGAGTATAACTTCGTTCATGTGGAGGAAAGCTACCGCCTGCGGGATCAAGGGTTTCTCAGGAGAGCGATAGATGTGCGTGGAAGGATGCAGATTTTTCAAGCCATTTACACTTTTGTGTTTGCTTTCAACGTGTAGTATGCGAGCGAAGCGAGCATCAATAGAAGTCTGGAAGTCCGGCGTTAGGCGGACGGCCAGACTGGTATTTATATAACTCATGTCATGGCTCTAAGGATTCTCATTCACTCAAAATCTTCTCAAAACTCTGTCATCATAACGGCTAGCACTATTGTTCAAAGTGCAAGCCAAATTCCTCTTGGTGTCTATGGAGCTTCTGTCTTGTACATACAACAACTTACAGATACAAATATTTCCTTTGAATTTTTCCGAGTAGATACTTCGATCAACTGCACAAGGGTCCTCGCAGAGCACGCCGGCAATCACTGCAGGATGGAAGACCACCCACTGATGATCGTGGCTATCTATGTGCAACTTCTTCATCATTATCGCTCCCACAGCAAGTTCATTTTGACGTCGTTGGGCTTCGCGGAGTTTGAGTACGCCATAGGCGGACGGTTTCCCTTTTCCCTCTCCCTCATCCGGGTGGGAATGTGACCGAGAATCAGATGCTAACGCTTATAACAGAGTATAATGTTCCTTTAGATTGCTTTCAACTTTTCGTAGTTATTTGTCTTTTCTAAGATTTTTCTCTGGAAGGTAGAATTCAGGATCAATTTCAAGCAACACCTGTGTGTTCTCCTCCCCTATCCCTCCTTCTCAAGTGTAATGACTTTACAAATCAGCTGTGTAACTGGTTCAATTGTAGTAAATGATAATGTTTGACTAGAATACTAATGGTACGTATGACAAACCCAGCAGAGTATTCCGAAATCTCATGTTCCAGATCACCGACTACTTCCCAGTGTGCTTGGACATGGCTTCCGTTCGTCTGGAACATCAATATTCGCACGCCGAGCTCTTCTCTATGATCAAATTCAATTCTTTCTGAAAAGCAAGATTAGGTAATCGTGCAAGAACTTCTTCCAAATAATTCTCTAATGTGACTGCAAATTGCGTTTATATAAAATTTATAAATTCACAAATCAGAAAATTTTAGGTTATCGTTAGTATTGCCACTCAACACTAATCAATTGTCTATTCTTCAACATCGAGCTGTCGTGAAGCCTCATATGGTGATGTCTTCCTTGTCACGATGAGAGTTTCTGTGTTAGTATTTTATTCGAGTAAGTTTTCAACGCTTAGCGCGTTCTTCAGACTTCAACACATACAATATGCAGTGTACAACGTGTTATTCATTCATTCATTCATTTAGCCTCTACATCGCAATGATATGCTTGGGTTTTCTTCTCTTTGTCATCAAGCCATCTTTGCAAGCTCTCGTCGTTTGGAGTTCCTTGTAGCTTCTGCAGGGACACATCTACCCAACGTCTTCTGCGAATCCTCGTGTCAGACGCGCCGATTCCAAGTTTCATATTCGCCACAGAACCATTGGAATAGCTTTCGTCCCTTCGTACGGGAGCTTAAGTTGAAAAACAGCAAACATACGGTGGAGTTGCATATGATGCGCTGGATAAGTGGGCGTGCGACACACGGTGGCCCATGCCGGATTGTGTCGGAATCTTCTTTCCATGGTGGAAGCATCAGTTAGGAGCGGGATGTACATATATGGTCGACCACTCTCCAAGACAGCACATCGAAGAAGACAACATGTTAACAACTGTTATATGCATGACCAATGAGTGAGAGGTAAAAAGGAGCAGATGTGAACGTACAATCAATGACCACCGAATCTGATGTTATCCAGCGAAATGGCTCTTGTACGAAGAACTTCTGCTACTTCTAAGATGTTTAAGCGGAAGTTGTCATCCGATTAGTTTTGACGCTTCAACAAGCTCTTCCTCATCATTAATTTCCGACTGGTACCGTTTGATTTCCCGAGACCCCATGATCTTTCTATGAAGGAGGTCTTCGAGGTGACAGTGCAACACAACTACTCCAAATTCTAGGGCGAAATCTAGGGTGTGTACCGTCATACGGTGCCGGGAGAAACTGTTGCTAAGTAGGCCTGCGGGTGGGCGAGTGCTCGAAGACGTTCATCCAGACGCTTTCTCAGCGGTCTTCCGCTTCCTTGAATGTATCGCTGACCACATCCTCTACATTTCATCAGGTACACCGCGCCGCGCATGTGGCAAATTTTCTGGTCGGTGCAATAACGGCACACCTCCCGTCGCATCCGTTCTCGTACAATCGTGAAGATATTAGTATCTCTTTGAAGGTGTGTGTGTGTGGGGGGGGGGGGGGGGGGTGAACATCTTAGAAGTAGCAGAAGTGTTTCGTGTAAGAGCCATTTCTCTAGATAACAACAGACGTGGTAGTCACTGGTTGTACGTTCACATCTGCTCCTCTTTACCTCTTACTCGGTTGGTCATGCACGTAACAGTTGTTAGCATGTGTTACACTGCATATTGTATGTATTAGAGTCCGAAGAAAGCGCCAAACGCCGGAAGCTTACTCGAATAAAATACTAACACGGAAAATCTCATCGGACACTGATAAGGAAGATGCTGTTCTTCTTCCTCCTCGTATGAGACTTCTCTAGCGCAAATACTGTTGGGTATTAAAGAAGTTGAGATAAGGCGCGGAAACAAATTTGGATTCGAACTGGCCAGCCGTGAGGAGCTAAAAGTTTCCTTCAAAACTAGGAGGCTTTGTGACCCGGAGTTAAGCTCATGTTCTGCCTGGAATCAAGCCATCCGCCCACAGCTCTACGGTCACTGGAGGTTGCTGATCCAACTCATATTTACTCCATAATTCTGCTCACTCGATTGATTTTCTAATAAAAGTTCTTTTTTATATCTAGATTGTTCTTTGGACTGGATTGGAGTAAACCGTTCATTGTTTGGTATTTGTTTGTTCTGATTTAATTTGTTTTTCTAGGGATACCATTGAAGGGTTAGTACTGCTTCAAGGTTATTTCCTTTTTGCCTATGCCGAGAATCACCCGCAATCACGCCTTGGTCGCTCACTGGTTGCGGACAAAATTTTACTTTCTCATTCCCGAAAAGTGGTTTTTCAAGGGAAATAATCTTAAACGCACAACTCTTCATTTAGTGTGATTTCTAGGACCCTGTGATAAATGACCCTAGCAACCACACAATTTTGCTGCTGAACGTGCCATTTAGGCAAAATCTCGGTTTTCTGAATTTCCTTGAAAATTTTCACCTTTCCCAGTGGATGCTGTGCAATTTTCCACCAACCGTCCTGAGAATAACTTTTTCATTGACAATAAATTCATTACAATGTATGCCCTTCATATTTTCCTCCTGAGCGCTAACCACATCCCTGGCAGGCTATTATCGCGGCCTCGGTATCGCTCAATCGGTGGATCGCTGGGCCTCGCCATAGACTAACGCACCTGCGGTACTTTAGCAGCTATAGGTGGGACTGAATTTGAAATAATGAAGGAAATATTGAGAAAAGAAAACTTGACAGAGAACTAAGAAGCTTTTCCTTTAAAACGCAATCTTCGACAAGGAAATGGAAGTACTGGCAGTGCCAAATGCTGGAGCCTGGCTAACGTAAGTGATGTTACAGTACAAAGATGGCTACGATTCTCATGTTTATCACATTCTTAACCCTCTCACCAATTAGTGAGGAAATTTCCGGGATTTTCTTGGCAGAAAAGCGGGAAAGGGCAGAATCAGACTGTCATTTCCTCGCAAGAATTCATATTTTCTCTGTTTCTTACTGTGATCTCACTACATCTTTACTGAAAACATAATTAGGATAGGAAATTAGTGCGATCCTCGTGATCAGAGCATCGAATAACCTCCTAAGAAGAGGTCCAGGTTAAAATTTCTAAAGAATGCGATTCCGCTCCTCAGTCACCTTTTATAATTCTGTTCAACAGTTCAAGCAAGCGAGTTGAGAGGCAATCTCTTATTTCGGACCCTTATTCGAATTTCCATAGTGATGAAACTGACAGTGGTAAAAATAACTGTGAAAAACTCCTACTCGTTAAATTTTTTGACATTTTATTTGATTATTGACAGCAGGCTCGAAAAAATTCTGAAAACCGGATTTCATATTGTATTTCCGCGTCGAAAGAAAAGCTTCTTAGTTCTCTGTCAAGTTCTCTTTTCTCAATATTTCCTTCACTATTTCAAATGCAGTCGCACCCATAGCTGCTAAAGTACCGCAGGGTGCGTTAGCCTATGGCGAGGCCCAGCAATCCACCGATTGAGCGACACCGAGGCCGCGATAATAGCCTGCCAGGGATGTGGTTAGCGCTCAGGAGGAATATATGAAGGGCATACATTGTAATGAATTTATTGTCAATGAAAAAGTTATTCTCAGGACGGTTGGTGGAAAATTGCACAGCATCCACTGGGAAAGGTGAAAATTTTCAAGGAAATTCAGAAAACCGAGATTTTGCCTAAATCGCACGTTCAGCAGCAAAATTGTTCGGTTGCTAGGGTCATTCATCACTGGGTCCTAGAAATCACAATAAATGAAGAGTTGTGCGTTTAAGATTATTTCCCTTGAAAAACCACCTTTCGGGAATGAGAAAGTAAAATTTTGTCCGCAACCAGTGAGCGACCAAGACACTCAGAATTATCGAAATAATTGATATGCCTCACGTGAAGTTGAGTTCGTCTGCAATAGTGAAGAAAAATATGACGAAACTATAAACTCAGCGCTACCTTGGCCACCAGTGTAGAAAAACTGGTAACTGGTTACCTGAAATCTTTGTAAATTATGTGGAAGGCTTATGCTCTTTTTTCACCAACCTCTGGCCTGAGATAGATTGGATGGCTCCTAACATTTCGTTCTGTTACATCTTGTTTCGTTGTTTTATAGTAAATTATAATTCTGTAACTAGTTCGGGAAATAGAATGATTCTTACCACTCTCGTTCATACTACTATCTACTCACCTGTTCGAGGGCAATTTTACAGGCCAGTCCATTTTCCACGTTATTTTGAGTATGCGAGATCTCCTATTCTTTATACTATACTCAACCAAGGGAGCGGGCTGTTGTCTTACACGTTTTTTCTCTAAAACCATAGCCGTTACTGACCACTGTGTAAAGGCTCCAAGTATAAGAATAATTTGGAAGACACAGTAGGACTAAAACAATGGGGTCGGTGGCGTTGGTGCTGTTGTGTACTACCAAACATGACCATGAAACGAAAATGACCACCCCCCCCCCCCACTCAATGATTCCTCAAACCACAAATCATAAACTTCTGAGAGGACTTCATATGTATGAAGCAAGTTCACGTGTAAATTCGTTGTTTTGAACTGTTCCCAGCCTAATCACCGTTCTAACGCCGGGCTCTCACGCACTTTATAGTTCCGGCTCTGCTCTCCTTCCACGAGTAAGATGTCATCGACAGCAAGCCACACTTCACCACATCGTTAGCCCAATTTCTTTCGTACTCTTCCAATATTTTGCACCCCTGCACCCATCCCTACAGCTGTGAACTTGTGATTTCGTTTGTCTGCATCTTTCCCGCTACGAGGAACCGGTAGATCCCTCATCGATCAGTGGTCCCTTCGATTGACTTCTTTAACATTGCTGAAAGCCGGCACACCTCCCGAATATCGGTAGAATACATATTCCTCAGCATGTTCAGCACGTCTACTCACCTCGGGGCTATCACACGTTTGATGACATCTCTTACGCGATCGAGTGCCGACGTTTCACTACACAGGACCTTGAACCCGCCTCTCACAACCAACATCGTTCACAGCACCGTGCTTCTTCGCCCATCACTCTTGCCGTTTTTGTTTCAACCTGCTCTTCCGCTCCACTATAACACCATCATGTATCCATTTTTCTCTCGAATGACTCGACAGTCAAAGATCAATCCCATCCGTTTCCAAGTGTAGAACTGCCAAGCAAGCGAACAAGACAGTGTGGATCAAAACACCCGTTAGTTAGAATACAATTGAAAATTTGCACACTTTCTCTGTATAACTCGGCACGTTAGTCATGTAGTCAGGTTTTCCCGCTAGCGACCTGCTCTGCTGCACACATACCCCTACACATAACCTCAACTAATACTGAGGTGTGGTGTTCACGTGATTACGAGGAGCTTCGGGCTGATAGCAGTAGAAGCTCACCAGTCGAAACATCAATGATGTAACGAGTCCGCCATCTTCTCATCCTCCCACTCTCTTCATCTCCATCAACAATGCATGTAAACACTCCTGGTTCCACAATTCGATAAAATATGACCGCCAACACCATCAGTCCATGTGCGTGGTTCATCAGATGGGTTTGAGGACGCACAAGTGTTTGCTTGCCTTCAACGCTCTTGAAAAATGCCGATGTGAAAGTTGCACATCGTTCTGGTGGGAAAGAACTAACCTCTGCTATCCACGTTACGTTTGCTACTGAAAAATCATGGAATGTCACGGCCCAGCAAGGGAACTCGTTTCGTCCTTTGTACACAGTGTAGTTTCTTGTTTCATCTGAATAATCAAGTTAACATTTGCACTTCATGGAATCCGGCCAATATAATGAACCTTTGTCGAATATGCTGGTCCCTACATCAGTGCCACATACTGGAACCAATAGCAACATAAGCGTTCTAAGTGAATGCATCTTCCTCTAAGCGTCACAAACTTGACGTCAATGGCTCCAGACTAGCGAAATAACAAGGAACTGCTGATGATCTCTGATGTTAAGTGAATATCACCTGAGCTCAACATGATGAGATAAGATGATTGTTTTAAAAATGCTGTTATTCACTGACTATCGTTATCAACACCAGGTTAATTGGAGCTTTCGAGTTCTTCGTCTTGCGGTCTGTTTGAGTAGCAAACTTGGGGTAACGTCGAAAACTAGCCGGGTTGGTGGAGACGTTTGACGGTCTCGATCACAAATAACAAACCGCGAGCCACTTTTAGGCCTCTGAAGAAGACGATGCTGTCGAAACGTCAGGCCAACAATAAACGTTACCACCTAACAACCTGGTTGGCACAGCAGCAATAGAAATTGGAGCTGAGTTGTTATATATTCAGGAACAGTCCTTCTCACAAAGATGGACGGATTGCGCGTGCGGCTGCATTATCGTCGCGGCCGCAGAATCGTGGCGGGAGCTTCACAACCCTCTCAGTTGGGGCATGATCTCTCCGCATGCCTAGCTTAGGTCCCACAGCGTTTCTGCACATATGAAATCCGACTATCCTTTTGAGAAGGACTATATGTATAGTTTGGAAACGGAATACAAGGTTTCTTAGAGCACGGCCAAGCATTGAGCACTGTGGTTGTTGAGCGTGAATAGTGTCACCATTTTGCGCGTTGTTTCCGCGTCCAATTTCTGTATGGGTGATCATTTTAACAAGTACTTATGTACATTGTTCACTATTGAAGCGGCAAACCTGGCAACGCTTCACCATTCCTAAATACAGCGCCCAACTGGTCTGCCGCGCTGTGTACTTGGCGCGGCGCGGCCTCTTTCAGGTGTGCAACGAGGGCTGACGCATCCTGTCGGCAAACGTTTTCTTAGACGACAAGTGTTTCATTGGTTAGATTTTCATTCATGGCAAGAATTGAGAAAAAAAACAGCAATAGTATGAGTTACCAACCTCACTTTCGTATAACCACCATGGTAACCAAAAGTATTTGTGAAACCCCGCTACGTTTTTCTAAGTGTACTCGTCATGCTCTAATCGAGGCGAATTTCCTGAGCCGCAAGCAAGATGCAATGCTCTCATATGAAAGAACAAAATATGAAATTTGCAATTTATTGTTCGAAAGGAATCATACATTCTTTTCAGCGTAATCACAGGTTTGTAGCCAGAACAGCCATTGATGACGGGAGAAACCCTTCTTTACCGTCTCGTAGTCGCCGCACCCACATCCATCCTTCTGCCTAAAATATGAGAAAATTTCGCTCTGTATGAGGAAGCAAGCAAAGTTCAAACTAGATCGGTGTTGATATGTACTGTATTCTACGATTATACGGGCAAGAATATTTGCAGGATTGTTTCGATTTAGCTCGTAAGGCGGAGATCAATCAATAGCTATTTTTTGCACTACAGATCCATCGAGGGCGTAATATCAATCAGTAATCCGTTGTTAATTTTCAGGAAAATTTTAAACTGGTGCAAATAATAAACCTACATCGTTGGAAATCACTATAACCCATTCGCCTTGTTCCACAGAAATATCCAGAGCGTGTCGACCGTCGAAGTCTTCAATTACGAGACGATGTTCGCTTTCTGTGCTCGGCGCCGATGCAATTTTTCGCCTGAGCAGTATAACGTATTTTTTATTCTGATGGATTGTTTAGGAAACGCCAACCGAAAAGTGTCAAGGTGGTTTGCTGGGACGAATCCTTCAAGGTGCTTCTTATTACGTATGTAGGTCCACTCTGGATCGTCCGTGTTTAGGACGACTACCTAGAAGTTATTTTACAGTCTTTTACTCACTTCTTCGACAATGGACGCCCCTGACTTACTTCTTCACCCTCGTACACATTCACTTCGTCTGCTCTGGAGGCGTCATATCGATATCGAGCTCTCGCCTTGCCAAGATCTTTCTGGAAGAGAATTCTTAGAGCCACCGTTCTACCACCGTTTTTCGAGAGGTTGGTGAAGTAGTGACTGCAGCGGTGCTGAATTCGTGAATAGAATACTCACAATGACTGGAATAGCTGGGTCGGTATGCATAACTGAGACTATCTAAGCTAGATGTGTATGCCCTCAAATTTACCCGTCACATGTGCCTATATGCATAATTGAGATTATCCAGGGTGAAGGTGTTGATGGTTGTTATAATATAGGTAAATCTGAGAGGGTTGGTGTTTACCCTGGACGGCCTCAGTGGTGCATGTGGCCCTTCGCACTAGTCAAAATGTTTCTGTACACGTGAAAAAGTAAAACGACGTATTTATAAAATATATCTGTGCCCGCCATGATTACTCACAGATCGGGGAGAACGAGCTTGTGACGCACAAGGGTTTACCCAGCATGGGTAGCATAACCCATAGAATCTGCCCCAGAAATGCTGTGCGTGCAGTGACGACTTGCTGTGTCACCTATTCGATGCTGGCATAATTACCAGATGATCAGCGTCAAGTATGTCATTTCTAACAATTCGAACATTTACATGTAGGTTATCTCAAACCCATGGGTATGATTACCAGTGCGCAGCCACCTGGGCGTAGAACGTCACGCATGGGTAAACGTGCTAATGGGTGTCAGGTAACGGGTGAACCCGAGCACATCAGCGTATCTACCATGGGTAATCACAAAAAGCATCCGAGCCTTAGTAAATCGGGTAAACTAATAGGCCATCAACACGTTTACCCCGACTAAACCTAACGATGGTCACAGTCGCGCAGGTGCATCATTGAGAGGATGGGTAGTCTTACCTGTAGGTATGATTGTTCATGTGTAGCAGCTCAATATAAATCACTGAGGCGTTACGTTAGCAAGTTTCTCATAGGTAATTCCAACTTTGCATCCGGGCCCGGGCCCTGGACTGTAAGACTTTTCCAGTTAAACAGAAATGACCTACTGTATGGAACGGCTGTCCCTCATCCTTCTTCACGGGAAGGCTGTCCAGAAATCGTTCCAAACTTGATTTATGAATATCTTTGTGCAGGTATCTGTTCGTCTGAAATATCGAGAGCATTTGGTGGTCGAAAGCTAATGTAAGTTGCATTTGTGCTCACAATAGTTCTAGGCGGTTTTTCTTGTTCTTTTCTCGAGCTCCTTCGTTGCACCCTCGCTGTCGTTTTGCTCAACTTGTGCTGGATGACTGGAAATCTTGCTATAGAAGACAACTTCAGGACCCACAAGAAAAGGGTGCCAATAATAGATTATTTGCTTGCTTTTTTCTAAAAATAGAATTTATAAAAATCCTGTCGGAAAAGGGTGAATGAGCTAGAGGATCGACAGCACTATTGCGAAGAGACGTCCGTAGACCACGTCATATTTTTTCTTCCAAAGAAATTCTGCATCCATAATTTCCTACAACTCACCGTCAGGTGATTCCACATTCAGTCGACAATATGCCTGAGGGACAAAACCACGTTTTCCACCGGACGCGTGAACATAGATCCAATCGTCTTCGCGATAAATCGCCTTCACTTTGGTTCCTTTCGGCACGGAGAGCTCATCGGCTACCTGTAGCATGGATATTGCGACGTTAGCCAGGAACTGTTTAACAAGATAACGGAGAATTTTTATCATTATTACAGGGAGCAGGAATGTCAGGAAAGTGAGGAATTCCTTAAACCCCTATGGTAATCCTTAATAATTTAGCTCTTAGAAAGCTCAAAGCATTTATAAAACTTCATTTCTCCGGTCATCTAATAAAGGAAACGTCTGGGAAGTTTGTGGAAGGCATAAAACTATTATAATTAGAGAAGATTTGCCGGCACATCTTTTGTTTGCTCAACTGAAACTGAAGCATTTATCAAAACAAAGCGCACTTTCTCGGAGAATAAACAGATTTTTTTTTTGGAAAATCAAATTCTACCAAACCAGCTTTACTAGAATATATTTGTACCCCCTCCATTTTCCTCGAAATTCTACAGAATCCTCCGTAAATAGGTCAGGCAACATCTAGGGCTTAATTGCTACAGAATTGAGGACTACCCCTATCATAGAACGTTATTTTTCTGCGCTAACCCTAGAGCTTCATCGAGTCTACTGAATTTCTCCTTAAAAGGACTCGATACGTTTCCGAGGCTCTGCCAGAATGGAACTGTGTGCTTCCCGTGGCAGTAAAATTTCTCGTCACTCTTCCACTGGTGAACGGTTCTATGTGCTGAACATCTGTACTCTCCACCCATATTCCGCTGTCTTGGCTTGACGATTCTGAAATGCTCCTTTATTTTTGCGAAGTATTGGGCCTGGACGCACTATTGAATGGATGGGTTATCTCAAATCCACGAGAATTATTACCCATGGATAGTAGTCGGGTATAGACAACGTCACGTACGGGTAAACAGATTGATGAGTGCCACATGAAAAATAAGCTTGAATACTTTGATATAATGAACGAGGATAATCTCGTTGATATACCCAGGCTCTGAGTAAAGTCTGGGAAATCGATTTAAGCTCTATTAGGCTAGTGCAGCAAACTGCCTCTAGCAGAAGTTATAATACTTATTATATACGTAAATCTAGTTAGTAAAATAATTCAACAAAATCGGTAAGTGATATTTTTATAATGTTTCCTCCTCTACATGTGGAGACGAATCTTTGGATTTGGCTCATAACTTACCCAGAAAACGTCACAGGCCTATACCACTAGCTCTATCTCAAAATTTAACACTTTTGCTGCTGAGAATCTCCTTCCAAAGAGCCGACATGTCGTAACTATAAGATACCAGCTGCATTGGTAATGTCACCAATAGATAAACCTGATATAGGTACTGGTAAGGGGCAAATCAGGGTACGTTAACACGTTCACCATGGGTAGTCGAAATGGTAAATCCGTACACTCAATGCGCTCAATACTCGCCCGCCATCGCTCTGCTGGTGAAGTTTTCTGCAGGGGCCATATGCATCAGTGAGATTACCCGGGGTAACCTTGTTGGCACCGCAAACGATGTTCACTCACCGTTTATGCCGGCGCCAACACGATCACTCTGGTAATGTTAATCGTGCATCCAGGGCCAGGGTCTACATGTTTACCCATACGTGACGTTGTAATCATACAGATGGAGTAATCATACAGATGGAGATTACCTACCACTCCAGTGATGCATATAAGCTCAGGATCGAAAAAAAATCCATTGAGAAAATGGAAAATCGAGTGTTGAACAAACGTACTAACCTGATCCATTCAGAATTTTCGAGACAATCCTTCGAATTCCCATCTTACGGGGGGGGGGGCCAGTTTTGAATGAAGCAGTGTTTAGGAACCAGGCTGAGTTTGGATGGAGTAACTGGGAGGTAGAACTCCTGGCAGAAAATGACGGTTAGCTGAGCACAGTCAGCAGAGCGGAATTCTCGAAGTTTCGAGAATGAACGTCGCAGCTGCTGGCGCTCGGAACTGTCAAACACTATTTGCGCTTATCCTTGAACAAAGAAGTCCAGGGGTTGGTCACTGGCTTTTCATTGGTTTCTCTTGAGAAACACGGTTTCAACTTTAAACTCATGATTTATGACGAAAAACAGCTATACAGAGTTGCCATAATGCTACTATAGGTATCCCTTTCCCCTTCAAGATCCTTGAAAGGGGACCAATCTTCAGATTCCAACAAAACAACACTCCAGCGCCCTTCTCACACCCGGATTCATTCAAAAACGAGCCTTTTGTGTTTTTGTTGGGGCATTATCCGTGAAATTGCTTAGATCACGCGAAACTACGGCTTGAAAACCAGTACTGAGGCGCCACGAGACAGGCTGACAGGCTGGGAACAAGGACAACTTGGATCATTCCCGTTTTGCGGCTAAAGCGTCGAACAGTCAAAAAAGCAGGACAACTCGTACCAAATACGGCTACTTGGTGTCAAACGTAGCCTTTCCATTCATAGAAATGATGCAATGACTCTTAATTCACACTTAATTCTACAATTAAAATAAACTCTAATGCATTTTCAAAGTAGTTTCTTGAGTATTCGCGTTAAGAACATCTGTACATAAATTTTGCAGCTATGACACGCCCCCTCGATTTAAGATGCCTTGGATGTAGATCAGAACTTCACAAAAAGCAAATCTGCGAGCCCTATAAAACGAAAACCAGTATTTTATACCTGTTTCTCTAGCCCCTTGCAGATAAGCCACGCCCCATTCCGCCTCTCTTTTGGTCTCTTACAGGCAAGCCACACCCAGGCAACGGCTGCTGCTCCTTCTCCACCAGTGAACGCTTCCTTGTCCCGCTATCTGCATGAGAATTCTCGTCCCTCAAAATTTTGCTCACGTCGTGTGAAAATGGAGACCGAAAATTGGCTAATTTGTTGTGAAGCCACGCCTACAGAAGGTAACGCTCCACTATATTGCATTATCTAGTCTTTTTTACTATGAAAACAAAGCGAAAACACCTGATGCTTCCACTAACTGCTTTCAAAAAAATTTATGTCGAGTGAGGGTAGAGAATGGAAATCTGCATTAATCCCATTAATATGATACCTTGTAGGTAAGCCACACCCCCAAGGCAGTGGGTCATGGACTAAGCAGTGAATAAGTAAAGTAGAGCTTTTTGCAAATACATAAGTAGCTAGTCGAATGGAAATTCGTTTCCTGAATTTCCTGTACTAGTGAAACATTGCATGGGACATCGCCCGCGCAGAAATCGATAAATCGATTTTTTTCGCGCATTCTTTTGTTTATTCTCTAACAACTGTTGGATGCATATTCAATGTATTAACACGATCGATGGACAAGATTTATTCCATCATTTCCAGAGAATGAGAGAGAGGAGAAAAACTTCTTTACATAAGTGGCGAATGCTTTACATACAGTACACAAAATTACGGTAGAGTTACGGTACCGCCCGGCGGCCGACTAATCGATGAGGTAAAGCTACGTGCTAGTAGAAGAACGTGACTTGCATACAGAGGCAGCTGGTGTCGTTTTCTGTTGTGACGAGGCTAAGTGCTTGCGGAAGGGAGCGCACAACTCCTGACTATCTACACAAAATACAAAATCGACATGTATTTACATGTGAGACTTAGGCGCGAGGTGCGACCGAAGCCACGCCCCCACTCCTATTTCCACGACGCGTCCACACGCGCCGATAGTTACGTGTGGGCGGTGTTTTCTGTTCATAAACAGGATGTTTTTGGCAGCGGCACATAAGGAACGTTGGCCACAGAGAATTTCCAGAGAATTATGTGAGTTCCGGACTACACACTACGTATATACATATGATCCAGCTAATTACAGAACTAAAGCCCAAAAAATGGAAAAAATTGATGTAGCAAAAATTACAAAACCCTACGAAAAGCACTTAAAACATGCTGAAAGAGCTCAATACATAGGAAAACATAGAACAGCTATACGAGGACTTACAGATGCATACGTACACACTATACAAAAGTTAGAGATAAAATCATAGGGAGAGAACACTAGCTGCTGAGTCGGTCCGTTTCAGGTGGTCGGTGGATTGGCATTGGAGCGAGTTTTCGTTCAGTCGATGTTGTTGACCTGGAAATTATAGAAATAGCAGAAATATTGGCGTATCTTGGGATTTTAATTAGAAGGAACTAAACAAATGAAATTATATGCAATTTCACTGTCCGAAAAAGAATGTTACTCCTAAAACCCCATGAGTACTAGGGGTCCCACGACGAAATGCCTGTTCCAAAGTAACTTGTCAGCTCACCTTACGATCGTTGTTACGTCCAGACGACATCTTTCCGGCCTTTTTCGAGCGAGTTTTCGTCTTCGATTCACTACTCACATGAGTTACGGCCGTCGCCCGTTTCAATTTCGCGGCGGACACCAGCGAATTCTTCGCTTTCAATGACGTCAACGTTAATGAACCGTTTGGTGAATCGACGTCTTCGAATAGCTAAAAACAAGAGAATTTTTGGGGTTGGTACGAAAAAAACAAAATAGTGTTGGCAGATATAGCTTTTATACCCATGACTCTCATTTATTGGCAAAAAAAAGAAACATAGAGCATTTTCTGGTGGCTTCTTGCAGAAATGGGACGCGATTGAGCAGGTGACGTACCCTTCTTACCCTAAGATGAGTAGAAAATGTATTTCAGGAACGAGGAGAGACCCTGTGGTGGAGTTCTATACGACGCACTGTTGTTGATGTTGATCGGTGCCAGGTGAAGAGTAAATTTGGTAATTTGACACCCTGCCGCTCTCATTATCCTCGGATACTCTGGTTCCCTGTTATACCTGTCCAAAAAGGTAACGAGTGAAATACGGGTGCGCAGGCCTCGATTACCAAAATTTTCCTGGCTCTGGATGCAACATTTGAAGGACAGGTAATTTCATACAAATGGGTAACAGCTGGGTATACACGACATCATGTATGGCTAAACATATTAATGGGTGCCAGGTAAAGGGTAAATTTGGGTGCGTTAACAGGTTTACCATGGGCAATCTCAGTAATGCTTCCAGGTCCTGCCTAACTTGTCCAAATTGGGTGGGTGATAATGTGCGTGCGCGCGAGACTCGATCACTCGAATTTCTCCTGGGCCTGGATACATCATTGTAAGGGTGGGTAATCTCATACCAGTGGGTAACAGGTGGGTATAAACAACGTCACGTGCGGGTAAACACGTTGATTGGTGCCAGGTAAAGGGTAAATCTGAATATATTAATTACCTACTTAAACATGTCAATATCCATACTTAGTAAACCGGTGCAATACAAGCAAAATGGACAAGCTTCTCCATCTTCTTCACACCCTCAACAACACCATACACCGGTCGGTACACAGTTGTGGGGGCTTCTACATCGGTCCGCCCCCAACGAGCGAGCCTCTTTGTGTGAGGGTCTGGTTTTCATCCATTGTGTTTGTGTCTGACACCTCTTCTCCGGACTCGTCCAGTGGTAGTAGTTGTATAAAAGCAATTAACGGCGTGAATTAATGGGTGTTGGTCGCAATTACGGACAGTAATCGTATACCGACACTGGTGCAGGCGGAAGACAATAACATGAATCGGACACGATGACGCAACGTTAACAATGAGCAGTTAAGCTGCGGCGAGTCGTAAGTCGTTAGCGAACAGTCGTAAAGAATGAAATTGGAGCGCGAAAACTGAAAAATCGCACAGATTTCGTGTGCTGCCACGTGCTGACCCGTGACACTTTGGGAGCACGAGATCATGTGTGGTGGAAAACTCGTCCAATTTTAGTGTGACCACAGCATGACCGCTCGTGGGCACGTGGTTGTGCGGCAGATAACATGACACGTTGGTGACGTGATTGCTTCGTGTTCATGACATCATGACAAGTCGTCTTATCGGATGGAGATGGGCGTGGCCGGCCACCATTCGCTAAATAGCTAATCGGAAGAAAGTTGTGCTTTGTAGTAATACGGTTCATAGTTCAAGGTACATATGCACTTTAGCGCAAGAAAACGTTAAAAAAATACGAGCTGGCAGTTGGCCAAATTTTGAAGTATGAGTCCAAACGCGCCAAGAAACACTTGAAAATCTTCTTGTGAGCCAAATTCCTCACAACTCCTAAACCCTAAACATTCTCTTCATAACCTAGTGGGGATTCTAAGCCCCTCTACGTCCCACTACTGCTGAGCAACTTGTTGCCGTATAAGTGAAAAATCACATAAATCCAAGATGATCGACAATTTTTCATAGGATTTTGGCTTAGCAAGGTTTATTCATCTAACTTCATTCTTTTTTCGCAAACCATTAATTTTTCTAATAGCCTATTACGTAACAGTTAACATTTCACGGCCTAGATTCATCATTGCAAGGGCCGGTGATCCCATACCAATGGGTAAAATCACCCTTGCCTAACAGCTACGTACATAGATATAGGCAACGTCGCGTATGAGTAAACAAGTTGATGGGTGTCAGGTAAAGGGTAAATTTAGTTACTTCAATACGCTTACCATGAGTAATCTCAGTGATTTATCCGGGATCAAGATTCCCCACGGGAAAAAAACCATGCGAGAGAAAGCCCGTAGCTCAAAATGTAGTTCAACGGAGATTTCTCCAGCTTTACAGGGTTAAGTTCCTCCAATTCATTTTACTACGTTAAATTTTTCCAATTCATCGATTAGGGTAGAAGAGACGTTAAAATTGTGGTGGAGGATCTCAAGTTCCGAGGGGAGGGGCGTCCACGTCCCATAATTAACAATTATGCCTTGCTAGATGGGCAGCTGCACATATCATTTTTTTGGAGGCATTGGGAGCTTCAGCCTGAGTCACGCAAGCAAATTACGCCATAACTTAGCTAAAAACTATATGTAGATGTCTCTGGCAACCGTCACTCAATAATGTAATTGACCCTTTCTCCATCTCCGATGTCAGGTTCTGACATTATAGGCGACTTGCAGGAAAAGCTGTTTTTTATGCGAAAACGCGTAGAATCTCGAAGAAAAGGGAAAAACTCCGGAAGTTTCTGGAAAATCGAACCAAGGATTCTATAACTATGTATTTAACTGCATTTCGAATATTCCACTGCATTATTAATCAAAGCCACCCCCACTCCTCAGAGGCTCCACTTCCCCCTAATGCGGTACCCTTTCCCGGGTGTCACTTGATCCAGTGATACCCCTGGCTAAGCCCTCAAAGCTAATGGTTCAGCTCTTGTGTACACCGACGTTAACGATTTTGCAGCAGCGTATCGACGACCTCGCGGGTTACTAACCAGTCGTCCGCGGCCTTATAGAAGCATTATTTCCGCCTCACTCACCACTCGTTCCAATTGTAGTCGATGCGCCGTCGCTGCTTTCGCTTGCCGCAGCTCTTCACTTCGTCGGATCTCTTCGGCGGTTGGCGCCGGCGCGGACTGAAACGAGGACGCGGATTAGGTCTACACGAAGTGGATTTCCGTAGAATTGCGTGGGAGAGTGGGGAAAGCGGCAAAATCCAGCAAATGTCCCTTTGGGTATGAGCGATGGAGGCATTCAATAAAGCGCAAGAATTTTAAACGCACCAAGGCTTTAAAGGTTTCAAGGAACCTTAACATATGAAGGATCTTATTGTCTAGAGATGAAATATGTAGAGCAAAGTCCTTCCATAGCAGAACGCCGTTACGTAGCCAAAAAAAGGTCGATCAGAAAAAGAAATGGCTGTAATTTTCGCTCTTTCTGCGCTCCAAACACCAATATCTGTCCCACGGCCAATATTTTCCAAAGATATTGCCAACTCAGAGCTTTTAAACCAGAACGAGGACTTAACGAACATTACCAAGGTGTGTCGAATTAAACTATTAATTACAACGTTCTCATGTTAAGCGTCCTCCAAAGAAAATTTTTGTTTCTACGTCTGCGTCTACTCAACGAAAGATCTCTAACTTCAGCAACTCTCCGAATGGTGTTTGTATTGAATTCAGTGCATTTACTTATACTGCAAAAATACCATATCTTATAAATAAACCGATTTGATCAGGAATGAATTTTTGTCTGTACATCTGCGTCTCTTAAGAATATGAAGTTCAGCGCGCTTGCGACCGATACATGAGTTGGCTTTGCATACCTGATTAATCCGCAGGAAAACCACATATTACAAAAGTATGGATCTCAATGATACTCCGGGAACTGTTATTTTCATTCAATTTCGCACATTTCTCTCAATAAATTCTTCAGCTAATTCCACCCAAATACGCTCCAGTACCCTTATTAGCCCCGAATTTGTGAGCTGAAGTAGTCCCCACAGTTCTAGAAAGCTCCCCAAGACCCATTCCTCACCTCAGTGAAAGTGCATGCTGTGTGCTCTAGTCGTCGTCTATCTACACACACTGGCAAATTGCCAATAATTACAGGTACGACTAGAAACGGGACGGATACAATTATACAGCAAAGATCAGTTTTGATGTGACCGTCACAGAATCGCCCAGCCCATTTTTTGTGAGAGATATAACCCTGCACAAATATATTATAAATATATTATCTGTATATATAAAAGTGAAAGTTTGTATGTGTGTGTGTGTATGTATGTAATGAATAGAAATCGCGGAGAGTGAACCGATCCGGACCAAATTTTGCATGCACATTCTACGCGGGCCGGCGGAGGTTATAGGCTACTTTGCACCTGGGATTATCGATTGATTTATCGATTATATTGATTTTATTGATTTCTCGCTATTTTTGTCCAGAAGTCGGTGGGGACATGTCTTCTGGGGTTCCTCAATACGCTGAGTCCGAATATGACAACCATTTTGCGCCGAATTATCGATTTATTGATTTTATTGCCTTTTCTCTATTCTTGATCAAGGGGTGGTAAAGACATGTCTACTGGGGTATCTCAATACGCTGAACACGAATATGACAGCCATTTTGCGCCAATTTATCGATTTATTGATTTCATTGGTTTTTCCCTATTCTTGATCATGGGATGGTAAAGACATGTCTACTGGGGTATCTCAATACGCTGAACACGAATATAACAACCATTTTGCACGAAGTATCGATTTATTGACTTTATCGATTTTTCGCTCTTCTGCTAAATGGAGCTGTGAATACATGGGGTTTCGCAATACGCCGAACACGAATGCGACAACCATTTTGCGCGAATGCTTCGATTCAATGTCACCAAAATAGCTTCGTTAACTTTCCGCCCACAAGTCGATGGGGAAGGGTCACTTGAGCTTCGCTAAAATGCTGATCACCGAAATCATGAAGAATTCAATGTTCTAATGGATTCATCGGTGATAGTATTGAGCTCAGCAGTGTGATGTGGCCAAGGTAGTAGAACTCCCGAGCAAAGCCGGGTACGGCAGCTAGTATTATAATATAATCCGGACGTGTTTGCTCGGCGTATAATCCTTATCAAAAGGAAGACGGATTCCATGACCGCAGAATCATGGCGGGACCTAGACGAGAGATTCGGTACGGGCATATTCTAAGTGAGAGGGGCAGCTAGGTCCCACCACGATTCTACAGCCGCGACGCTATGAAACCGCACGCGCAATCCGTCTATCTTTTCGACAAGGACTATAACTGGGAAGAAGAAGGTCTAGTGTTACTGAAGAAGAATCCAAGAGTAATTCGGTGAATGGCATCGCTACAGCTCTAAGTATAATGGATCCTTGGGTGTTTCATAAAAGGAAGCGAATGTAAGAATACTTCGTTTTTTTGTCAAGATTGCGAACAAAAATAAACAACAACCCAAAAGTGAACAAATGCACCTCCAATAAGAACTTCCGGAAAAAATGGGGATTTCTGGTAAACTTATTTCGAATATAATCTAGGAGCCAGTACAACAAATCTATCTCAACAGCCGATATTTACAAAGACGCGACCCACGGCCAATTCCTGATCTGATGCAACAAAACCGCAAAAAATGACTGAAGATACGTAGCGCATACCTTTTTCGACGCAAAGGACAGTTGATCGATGTCCCTCAGTTCTGGGTTGGGGACCAGTTCGGGGGAGCTGCGACCGGATGGCGCATCTGAAAATATGGATAAATAAATAAATGAATAATCAAGCAGAGGGAGGTGGTTCGGGCAGAATTTGTTTCAAGGGGCGTGGCCTAGCTGCATCTGGAATTCTCCATGACAATTCTCTAAGAAACTGGTGAAAAGGCTTTCCATTGTCATGAAACAGCATTTTTCCCCACAAGCACTTCATCAAAGATGTTTGAAAACCAACGGGAGATATCCTAAAGACCAGTAATCCTTCTAACCCAAGATTCCTGAACTTATCCCTCCCTGGACGAGTTTCCTCGCACCGTTCAGCAATCCCATCCCTCTGACCCATTACAACGACTAAAGACTTCTGTTCCAGTGTTGAGTTTGTTGCGTCACACGTGAGCTAGCCGCCCGCCGATCTGCTGACAACTGAGGCGTCACACGAAACTACTCGACAAGCGACGGGCGGCCCGCACATACTTGAGCCGATGGCGGACCTGCCGGAAGAGCCGTGATCGATCGCGGGTGAGAGCCTCTAATGACTCAGGGCCAGAAGACCTTCGGAACCCGTTTCACCACAGAAATTCACCAAAGAACAGCCATATGGACGGCGCCAGGACCATATTTCACCTAGTTGGCAGGACAACTGACACAAAGTCATCCAATCGGTGGGCCAGCTATCTAGTTTATGAATTTCTCCTCTCTCAGTGGCCCCGCGTAGATTCCAATTCATCGCTGGAAACCGGAAGTTTTCGCGAATTTCACCTTCAACAGGTGAGTGCGTACATAATTGTACGGTAGAATTGAGGACAGTCACCCAGCAAGTGCGAAAAATTGGAGAACAGCTTCCTCTTCCTTATTAGGCATGAGCAGCGTCAGAACAAATTTTGCCCTTTTGGTGTTGCGGTCCTACCGCGGAACAAATTTGGTTCCTTCAGAAAAATTCAACCCATTATATAATATTATACATAGGAGCCTAAGAACAATAATTCCTTTAAAAACACCGTAGAATATGCCATTACCGAAATATTTCAGTTTCCGGGCTGAGCGCAGACATGCAGACAATGCAGAGACGTGGAGGACCAGCGCTACCCAAGGGTGGTCCCCGGTGCGTTCCTGCGGCACGGTTATTCATAGCCGCAGAGCACAATAGTACCGCAGAATTTCAGTTTGCAGTAGAGCGCAGACATGCAGACAGTGCAGAGACGCAGAAACATTGTATGCGCGGCGCTGACGCAAGGGCGGTCCAAGTCGCCTACTGCGGCACGGCTACTTGCAAATTGTTCCAGTTGCAGAACAAGTTCAACTTCACTGAAAGAATGTCGAAAAAATTATTTATTTAATTACTTGTTGACTAATTCATTTGATTGCTTACATGGCGGTACCAGGAATGCACTAAGGTTGAAAGCAATTCTCGTGATGAAGGACAACTGGCACGAATCGCGTGACCATTGATGCCAGCTAGTGCCACCCAATTAGTGCAGGTTCAATTCGGCTAACATGAATTCGAACCTCGTGACAGATATCCCATAGAAATCCTTACAACCTGTCCTGCTACATCACAACTCTACGCTCAATGTCGTGCGTAAAGTCTTCCACCCCCCCCCCCCCCAAAAAAAAGGAGCCCCGCTCGCAATTTCCCCGTGACAATGCGCCCTGTGACACACAAAACAGATGTGATTGTCGCTGGCCGAGTGGAATTTTTGGCACTTATGTGTGAATATCGCCGACGTGTCGCACTTTGTGCGTGCGCGTACATGCGTCACTAATTGAATGCACATGCCAATGTCGCACGGGCGAGTGGCGCGACGCCGTGTGCGACGCGACATTATCGTCGTGCTGGTCGCGTCACTCACACAATGAAATGCTGGTTTCGCACGCGTTCGCGCGCATACACAAGCTGAACAACGGCGTACATTTGTGGCAATACGAGTTTGTCAGATGAAACACACCATATCGCATCGCGTAATCGCTCCGATCGGAAAGTAGATCGGAAAGTGCGCGCGTGCGTGCGTGCGGCGGAAATGACGAAGGGGATAAGCTGGCTAGAGCCGCGTCGGAGAGGGGTTATTCCATTGTGGCCTCAAGGTAGATGGATGTGCCTCTTGGTGAAACACTCAATCGGAATCAAAAACGTTTAAATGCTACATTGCACAGTACAGAATCCAGCAGACTCCGTAACTCCGGCTACGAGAGGGTTTGCCCACGAGACACTGATGCATAGGAATCTTCTAGTCTAGCCAATAATTTCAAATCTCCGCTCTCTGATGCGTCGTTTAGCAGGATCCAGAGTTGGCCTTGGGTCACGAAATTAGCAATGGAGCACGAAGTGACGTAGCCAATGTCTCCTTGTTCCCAAGAGTAGAATTAAACAGCGAAAGATTCATGCCTCCTTGTGGGCTATCAGGGATATCAGGACTTCAAGCTCTTTCAGAATTCAAGAAGTTATCCACCCAGTGATTGCGATCAGCCGAGTTTGCCATTCGGAAATGCAGGGACAACTCGTCGTAAGATGACAATTGTCCACTTCCTACTCAGGACTGTTCGGGTTGAAGGTGATAAAACCAGGGCGACCAGACCGTTCCCGAATAGGAACACTAAGGCTGAGGTAGCGCTCTCCTTTCCTTGCAGGATCCGTAAGTAAGTAACTAGCAACTAAGATACTACACCACACATTCTATCCCTGAGATAACAGTCGAAAAGGATCAGGATCCTGCACCAGGACCAAAAAGTACTTGAATTGGGCTTTTTTCGAGATGGAGGTTAGAGTTGTGGCTAGATTTATGGCTCTTCTAAACTGGACGAGCTTACCTAGCAGAAATGGGTACATTCCGCTCAAATAACTCGTTAAAGCTTCGTTAAAACTACATTACGATGACTACATAGTAGTACATAGCAACCACAGCAAGAAATACCATATTTTTCCAGGGAAACTCGAGAAAAGCAAAAAAAAAACATGGATCTTTTCCGGAAAGTTCATGAACACCACCGTGTAAAAAAGCCGTTCTTTTGAGTTATCACTCTAGAACGGCTCAAAAAGCCTGAACTTGTCTGCATCTGAGGCTAGACAGATGATCAGCGCTCAATGACTGAACGAACATTCGACTATTCGCGAAAGAAAACCTAATTGCCCATAATTTACTGTGTGGCGGAGTCACTAGTAGCCATTATGCTATAAAACACCCGATTAGCCGTCGCTCTTTTTCGCCGGCGTCAAGGACGGAAATGCAGAAAACCTAGTGAATTGGGGGTTCAAATAGGAGTAAGTTATTTTTCTGCGTCATGCTAAATAACCATCAAATCGCCTGCTTCTCTACCCTCTGCCGTAGAACAGGCCGTACAGTCAGTCAGCTGACAGAATCCCAACTGACCTCATTAGCCCAGCATAGAGTGAGAGCTGTGCTCCTCTCGAGGCGTAACCTAATTGCAGCAGTCGAGCGGCAATAAAGCGCTGCAGATGAGCAAAAATCTGGCCCTGGGCGAGAATTCGCTAGTAGCCGAACATTTGGCACAAGAAGCGGCACGAGTGAACTCACCATCGACCAAGCACCAGTCGTCTTCGGTCATCTTACCAGGTGGGCACAGCGACGCTTCGCTGTCGTTGGAGGCCTGAATGATCAGCTGATTTAGCTTAAGGCGTTAAGGCACCTATTGAATACCTGAATTTTTACCTGAGAATCATTGGAGTCCTCAGCTCCGAAGATGTAACCGTAGAGACCGTGCAGCATAGTGTGTTATGGGATGGAGGGAGAAAAGAGAGAGAGAGGGTGGTGGAGAGGAGAAAGCCTACAAGGCACGCTGTGCATTATTGATGAAGCACATACAACGACGACGGAAAACACGACGTGGCTGTCTTACGCCGGAACATATACGGCCGGCTCGTTTCGATGTACTAGTCACTTCATATGACCAAAACAGGAAGCTTTACAATGTTAATGGCAGCAATCATGTGATTTTGTCCTTTAAAATATGTTGTATGTAACGATTTTCAATATTACTGGATGCCTAGTACACCGAAATCCAGCCAAATGCATACGATTCGCAAAATAGCAGAAAGGCACAATGCAAGAATACAAATTAACGAGAGTAGACTCAGTAAAAACAACGCCACTACGCGATGGGCGGGGCCAGCCACGCCCACTTCGTTATTTTTGCCGTTGAGAGGAGAACAACAAATCAAAGTTCGCATGATGTTGAATGTAATGCGATGGAAATTTGATTGAAGAAAATAATACTGTCATATCTAAGAGGATTGGGAACGATGTGGGGTTAAGGCCACGCCCACTTTGCCAGATCTTGCGAGTAGTCTAAAAAAAGGAGCTGAGAATCGTGAAAAACTTCTTTATCAGAATGAAAAGGTGAAAATAGAATATTTTGCTACTATCTAAGCTGAAATACAATTCATATCAATTTTTTTCAAAGTTTTCCATTAGCGGTTAATTTTTAAAGCTTTCTATTTGCTTTGAAAAATGCTGAAGAGTGCTGAGTATAAGGAAGCAAAAAGGAGATTTAAATAATGGTGAAGTGAGCCGATTTCCCCCCGGTTCGAGTTCTTCGAGTACTCGAACGCCGGAATCGTTCGACTGCGAATTCATTCGAATGCTCGAGTGAAATGGCCGGAGAATGCATGAATGCTTGTCAAGAAACAGGAAAATTTTTCTAAAATAGACTTGAACAGAACAATTTCCCCAGAACTGGCAAAATTCCCCAAATAGGAAATGAGGCACTGCCTTGAGGACCAGTAGGCCATAGAGCGGTCTACCGAGTTCCCATGACGCCGTGTCGGCTGGAGAAAGCAAGCACGACGGGTCCGCCGGCCCGCCCGTCCGACCACACACGGATATCATGTGAGTGCCGGCGTCGGCGTCGGCGGCGTGCCCGTCCAGGGGGCGGTCGTTGACCCTGCTGTGTGTCGCTAGAGAGGATGCAGAGCTGTAACGAGAACGCAGAGAAGCAGATTGCACACAGCACTTCCATATCGGATGCTGAGGTTGAGGAGTGGCCGATGGTGAGAATGAGGTTAACGCGCGGCGAGGTCCAGGTGTACACACATCAATGACCAGCAACACAACAACAAATCATGCTCCTTTCTAGTTTTCTGCTGCTTTTGTGATAACTTTGCCTTTGTATACTAGCTTTATTTATAAAGATTTATATTGCTGACTAATTACCGTACACCCTAGCTGTAGCGTAGCGTACAGTAATTACCACAGAAGCAGGTGGACCCGGCGGAACATGTGGTCTTATCCGAATTAGCGCCACACGACGAACGTCCAGAGTCATAGCGAGCGAAGATCAATAAAAATGATCGATAATATCTGTGAGATTCCTTGTGGGCGACTATTATAAAACTCAGAAAGACAAATTAAACCTTGCAAAATAGCTTCAACCTATTTGATCTATAAAAAGTAATAATTTGTAGATCTAATAGGGTTAACGTAAGAAAGTAGATCACCATGAACGAAATGCAGGTTAGAAAAAATTGTCCCCGATCAATAATTGATTCACGCTTTAGCTCATGACCTACGCTGCACATGTACTAGATCGCATTTTGAGATATTGTTTGTCGGATCAATTATAGATGTGTAGATCAAACATAGGTCAAACGCAGCACCACCCCCAACGGGTTCTAACATGCCATTACCTGTAACAAACAATGCAACGTGACGATTTCAAGTTTTCAAAGAACATGCAGGTCAAGGTAGATCAAGTCAAAACGGGTCAAGTATTAGAACAAGGCGAAACTGGCCGCCCGTTACAAGATAAGACCCGGTAAATCATGTCTATGTGGGTTTCTAACTGGGAATTCATGTTTTGTACAGTTTTATGGGTTAAACGTGCTGACAAAGACCATATAACGATCATTTCCGATTAACGTAATCGATTATCGGAAATCGAATATTGATTAGCATAACACACGTAGGCTGGTCGGGTACTTGATTTGCGCCAAATGATTGAATAATATAGATGAACACAACATTCACTTGGTGGTTTCATGATTTTAAAAAATATTTTAAAAATCAGATGTAGCATGATTTAAAAAAAACAAATTTAAAGAGTAATTGCGTAGCAGAGAAAAGCATATAAGTGAATGAGCAAGCTGTACATAGACAATAGGGACCAGTTCTCGTCAACGTAATAATTGTACAGTGCACTTCATACTTATAAAATCACACCTAGATTTCGAGTTTCAAAGGAAAACCGCTAGCGAGGAATTTTCCTGCGGTGAATCGAAGATTGATTGCCATGGAGAGTCTAAGTGATCTCACATTATGAGATGGAATAAACAAGTAAAGAATACCCGCAGAAAATTTAGGGTAAAATGAAAAATTCTGGCTACCGCAGTTTTTCACGACAGAGAGTGAACTCGCCATTTAGTGTGAGAAAACAAGAGCTGGTACTCTTAGAAATTAAGAACTTGCGGGTGATCTTACAATTATGAAACGAGCAATATCAAAATTCACCTGCATTTCAAGTAATGTTAAATCTGCCCCTGGAAAATTACCTGGAAATTTTATTTTTTAAGATACATATTGAACACTTTGGATTAACACGCTTAAATATGTTTTGACCATGTTGCATATTGTTTCTGTTATCGACCGCACCGCAAGACGAACAATATTTTCACAGATTAGCGAAGTTTTTCCATGTTTACATGGGTTTCTGAAGAGACCTCGCACGTCAATAAGTGCGTTTTCGTCTTCGAACGCGTCAAAACACGCCATGTACATCAAACATCATGTAAAAACCATGCATTCTTACAGTAAGCAGCAGCAGCATGCGGCAGATCAAAAACCTCACGTGGCAACCGGATTTTTCCTGTTTGAACACGTTTTTCCGGCACGGATCATACGCGATGCCGTATCGGTTTACAAGCAAAACAATGCCATAGCAAACATATCGTCGAGCGAAGGTGTGCCGCGGAAAAAGTGGGCGGGGCTGCCGATAGGGAATTTAGGATTTGCAGTATCCAGAATTTTTAAGCGTAAGGTTTAGGGCGGGAAACCTGCTCCAGAGCGCTAATAGCGACTGGAAGAGCGGAGTGATCGTGTGGAGCATAAGTCAGTACACAAACACAGCTGGTTGTTATGACTGTGAGGGAGGAGAAAAAACGCTAAGCCACGCCCACTCTCGGCATCAGCACATGTCACCTCGTGATTGGGATCGGAAAAGGCGGACGCAGCACGTGCCAAATCTGATCGCGTCGGTTTTTTTTTAGGAAAAGGAAGAGATATTGAAGGGAAAAAACAGAAAAAAAGCCTACCATATGAGAAAACTAAACGCTAATGTTTACGCCAAATGGCGTGTAGGTTTTGTGATGTATGATGAGTGACAGACGCTTAGGACATGTGGCGTGTTTTTGTCCGGATGAAAAACAGCGAACAAAAAGTCTCTTTCGTGGACGTCTATGGATGCGTGAGAGGGGAAAATTGGTGGAAATTGAGCACGCGAAAGAAATCTGCTGGGAAAACGGCAGGTGTCCAGGAAATAATGACAGTTAGATATGGTTTTGGCAGAATTTTGTCGGAAACCCAGAAAATTAACACGCAAAATTAGCTTGCAGAGGAAATGGCGACACTACAGGTTTCCGATGCAGTCCTGCTACTGGAAAATATGAAAAAAAACAGAGAGGGGGGAGAGAGGGAGAGATTGAGAGGGAGAAAGAAAACAGAGAAGCAAAGCTACGCGGAAGTTAGGAAATGCGGCCTGAACGACTCAACAGCTGGCAGTGGCTTGCCATGGTTAAACTTTGACCTCCAGATCTCTCAGAATACCTATCATATTCGAACAAATAGCACAAGTGGAAAGTGAACGTAATATTATTATAAAATTGGATATAGACGCTAAATAACAATGAGGCAGCATATGTAGTAGTAAGTAGTAGTAGTGGTAACATAATAGCTTAATTACTTGATTTTTCGTTTTTTCTACCTTTACTCCCTATATTTAATTGGAAACAGAGAGTGGGCAGGTAAAACATCTGCAGTTATTAGATCAGTAGTAGTAGATCAGTAGTTAAACTTGTTATACAGTGCGCGTCAAAACTTTACGCCCACCCTAAAAATTTGTAGTTTCGGGAGAGAGTAATGGCATTCACTATCATTTTCAGCATGCTTGGAAACCCCGGAAACTTTCACAAAGTCTTTTCTAGGTGATCCTCTAATTTTTTATTCGTTTTTGAAGGGAAAATGTGGTGGTTCAAAACTTTACGCCCCCCCCCCTTGAAAATGTCGACTACGGAGGATACGAATTGCAAACAAGCAAGCAAATGATACGGACTGATGTAGTAGCGCTCGACAAAACCTTGGGAAATCTTATGGAGCAGTCAAAATCAATGCCGAAGGTATTTTACCTGTCACTGACTGAGCAAACTCTCCCCCGAACAAGTGTGAACAGAACAAAATTTTTCAAAGACTTTGGGTGGTCGCAGACACTTAGCCGATATTTCCATGAATAATCTAAATACGTATAGATGGAAAAGGAAACACTAGAACACATTTCAAGGTCGACACGACTGCCATATCACCCGTCTGGTCCTTCACCTTCCCAGTGTCGACCGAGAAAATCAGCATTAAATTCCCGCTAGCTGTTTTCAAATTGACCAGTCTCTTCGCATATCAGCATTTGAGGACATTTGAAGCAAGAACACAATGCCTGGTTTCCGGCGGACGCCACACCACCCTTGGGGTCGAATGATTTTGCTAGGCACAACATGAATAGCATGTAGGCTTGGGTGGCATTTTTTGTAGTGTTTATTAACATGCAAGATATCACTTATAACTTTGAATGCTCTATTCGTTGATGGAAGCAGAAGTCAGGCCACGATTTTCCTGACCGAATCTTGCATTAATGTAGTGATTTATGAGGGAAATGGGAGGCTTCTGCTATGCCGCAACTGGCGGTTCGTCAGGGTGGGCGTAAAGTTTTGACGCGCACTGTACACACATAAAAGCCCAAAAAGAAATCGAGAACATATACCCTGTCCAAATGCCACGTAGCTCTACATCTTCTAGGATAAAAATCCTCATCGGAAGGGTTTCTACTTCCATTTTTATTAACTGCTACTGCTTTTGAGTTGGCATAAGATCGATAAAGATCTTATATAAGTTTGTTTTCAACTGCACATTTTTATTAATTCTCGAAAATTTCTATCTCCTCCACTGGAATGTATTGAAATGATTGTGGACACTGCGAAGAAATTAGGGTACCCATGGTGATGGTATGATTTGACGCGATTTCCTGGCGAAAAAACTGCTGAATCTTTTCCAGTTTTTGATTTCCAAATTGCCCTAGAACTTTTTCCAGCGGCAGAGAGGAAAATGGATTTTCTAAGAACCCAAATTGGGTGCTTCGCTCGGAAAATATTCCGACAAATGGCTTCGAATTTGACATCTGGCAGCACTGCAATATCGTCATAGTTTTTCTCAGACTACGCTAATCCCCCATTGTCGTTGTCTAAACAGCACACAAGTATAAACATATGGCAGCCCGCGATGCAAGGCGGCTAGGATTTGTGCTTTTCTGGACAAAAATCTCAGGAAATGTTTGGAGAGCTATTCATAGCAAGGAAAAATCGTTGAAAACACTTGGACCGCGTTCGATTCGTCGACGAAAAACTGGCGCTCAGCGCCGCGCCAAGCGTCAGATCAGCTGTTTTCGCGCGATATCACGAAAACAACAAGTTTTCCACGGCTCAGCTGACGTTGCTGATTTCTGGATGATAAGAGAAATCGGCGAAAAAACGCCTTAATCATGGTGATATTTACGAAAAGCTTAGCGTTTCGGCGTTGTCGCTATCAGCGCAGCAACAAAAACACAGCCGTTCGACGACACAACAACTTTTTGATCGATCAATAACTGTTCATACTTTCAAAGTAACACTAAAGTATTGAGTTACATCGCGCTGAGTAACAAAGAGCTGCCAAGTGTTGTTGTGCAAACACAACCGTCACCCTGATGCAAGCGCTCGTTTGCAGTTGTCGCCGTTTATTTCTTTTCACTCTCCTCTCTCACCGTTATCTCTCGCATCAGGTAGCTTTTGTGCAGTTTTTCTTCGATCGCAATTGACAAAAAGTGTCACAAAGGGAAAAGATCAGCGGAAAAAATGATGGGAGGGAAGAATAGGAGAGGAAAAGAGGAAGAAATAATTTGGAGGAAGAGAACGTTGAATGAAAGAGTGTCTGCCATTAGAAGTAACAGCACGGTAGCAGCAGCTGCTGTGTTTTTCATCTTGCTCTAGTGATGCTATAAAATACTTTTCATCCATTATTTGTTGCCAGTTTTCTATCTCCACCTCAAAAGACAAGGGTGTCGTTACAAAGATTTGTGATAGAACCCGCTCACAGTTAGCGTAGGCAGACCCGGGACAAAGGGGGCGGGGGGGGGGGGGGCATGGGAAAGGGAATGGGCGAAAGTTTCGCACAATACAATTTTTCTGTTTTTTTTCCTATTTTTTAGTTCTGGAATCTGAAGTTATGCCAAAGACCCAGTTCTTTCTCCCACAATTCCCCGTCCGCCAATCACAGCTGGTGATAAGCTCCGCCCACCAAATAGCAGGCAGAAAAACGCATTTTCACGGTGGTGAGAATGGAAAAATGTAAATGTCATAAATTATTTCTTCACTTTGAATAAATTATGCGGTTCTGCGAAGGCCTGCGACAGCTTGGGGGTGGGAGGGAGAAGGGAGCGAGGGAGATAAGGGATAGTGTATTATTCGCCTAAAGTCGACAAACAGATTTGTGTGGCTCCCCCCCCCCCTTACTTGGTATGTGGACATAGGCGTGGCTTCACTGCAAAGAATAAGGAGATCAAACATGTACTAAGGATGCTTCAGCATCCCATTAGGCCTCGATTTTAAAACTGTAATTTGGTTATTGGGGTTTGTACAGTTGTTATGGAGTTTATTACACGTATTGTGCTATAACCGATACCTTGAACAGAAATACAAGGAAATTGATGGAGTGTAGGCCTAGCTAGAAAATCTGAGGGCCTCAGGTACAGAATGGGACGAGTTTCCCGCCACAGACGCTTTACGCGCCTCGAAACGACTACGACGTTGTTGGGACGCGTATCTATGCGGCAAAAACAGCGTTTATGACGTATGCTGAGGTGATTCACGAAGATTTATGGTGCCCTTGCACCATTTGCAAGTCAACGCACGCTACATTCATTCTTCTTACGTTTCCATCGCGAAAAAAAGCCGTTAATAGACTAGGCGTCGTCGAAGGTCACCTCCATTTATGGCTAGGGGGTGGATGAGCATATATGACTACTGGGTGATGAGCGCGTGTGTGTGCGTTTGAATTGACGCATGCGATGTTTGCGTTACGCAGTGCATACGCGGAAATCGATATGCAAATAACGGTGCAAAACGAACCAGATGTTTGGCTTTTAGCGCGGTTCATTTGTCTCTGAGGGGTTTGGAAGGGGGGAGTGGTTTAACGCAGTGGAACTAGCAGTGAACGGGATCTGCATTCACATATGTGCATGCAATTTTCCTGCAGGAGATGATTTTCTGCAATCACGGACTTCTGACAGGTTAGACGAATGTTTGCTAACGCTGCGGAGGTGTGAATGGGGGATCCAATGCGTTGAACATCTCAGAATTTTCTACTGGCAACAGTATAAATTTTTTATAATTCCATTAACCAACTACTTATAAAGTGCGAACGAAGCCCCGCCCACTTCATGGAAAAACTGAACCTTTAATACTGACCTGCTCATATCTGAATAATAAACTAAAATCTACCTTTAGCTTAGTAATGCGACCATTTCACCCCTTACCTCGGAATTCTCCAAAGGAAACTTTTCGCATAAGGCGAAAAGTCAGAATTCAACTAGTTCTTGGGTGCGAATGAAGCCACGCCCACCTCCTAAAAACACTGAGCATTTGAAGCTGCCCTGCGTATAGCCGTAGCCACATTAAGAACCATTACATAACTGATTAATCAAGTATTTTTTGAAGTTGTTCTACCAATGCGAAAGATATTACCTGGGACGAACATCGGGGTTGCCAGCTACCCTTCCTCCCACCCCACTTTTTCCCACTCCCCCCCCCTCCCCTCTGCCTCCACCCCTATCGGCTCCCCTGTCAGTTGAAACACCATTAAATTGACTAGAGCAGATCAGCAAACTTCCTGGAAATGCTTCTTAACTACGAGTTCCTATCAGCACATTGACAACAGGTGCTGCTATTGTGCTGCGTTTGTAGCGACACCTCTTCAAATATCGAAACTCGCTCATGACGGTGACTCTGCAGTAGTATCGACAAATTTGAGCTAATGTTAATCTCGTTCTTATATCTTCTCAGGAAGAGAGCTACTGTCTTACCTACGCATGTAAACATGACCTGCGCTAGTTCCGTTGCGCATCCTCATGTACGCGGAAAGTGCTGCTGTTGCGCTGCTGCTCAAGTAATTTTTGAAGGTCTATTGTGGCCTCTCCATGGAAAAAAACCGCAGAATTACAGAGATATTTCTTAACTTATAATATTCCACATATAAGCCAGCAAATTTCCAACAAATCCTGAGAAAATGTTCTCTACTCCAACTGATTGCTCCCATTACAGTATCTACATACAGTAACGCCGTGTCATTTTTATGTCCCTTTAAAAATCTCTTATCAAATATGCGCACATATAAACGATGATAATCGAACTGACATGTGGTATGTTGTTGTGGTTTTCAATGCAAAACATCCAACACTAAGAGAAATCCTGGAACCACAAGGATTCCACGTGAGTTTTGAAAAACATCGCAAGTTGACATAGAGGGCGGAGTTACTGAGAACGCGGAAAGAAATTGTTTGTATAGGGAAAACAGCAGTAGGTAGATGTCCCTGACAGATGGTGTGATGTCAGAGCGCCTGTGTGACTGGTAACGGTGGAGTTAACGGAGGAGAGGCAGTGAGGTGTGACGGAAAAATTGGTGTAAAGTACGTGTTTACGGACACAGCGAGAAAATTGGAAAAGCGAAAACAGGATGCAGCTTTTCAATTTCCTTCATGGTTCTTTAGTAAAAATTATTTGTTTGGGGCTCTACTACTAGCGAACCCAAGAAGTTAAAAAAAATCCGATGAGATTTTGCACAAGGTGGTGTTCAGGGTGCTGAACACGAATATCGTATCCATATTGCACTTTAACCATATTTTTGTAGGGTTACTGTGGGTACGGTATCTCGCAGAATCCTGTCAAATTTGGTGTAGAGGAGTTATTTCGGACACTGACCACGTCTATCAATATCATCCTGGCCTGGAGTCCACTGTGCGTTTACCACGTAACTAACCATGGTTAGGGTCATCAGTTACCCTATAGACTACGTGACATTGGGAGACGCAGGACGCAAAAGTTAGTTTGCTAACCTGGGTTTGTTTGGTTATACGTTCATGAACCGTAGCCCTTCATGTTACCCCGATTTCTTCGCCTAAATCGGCAATTCCTCCCAATTCCTCAATGCATTTTCACCGTATACCCTATGAAAAGGGGTTACTGTGCTAACTGGATAAGACACTCGTGGTTAGCATCACAAATGACCCCAAACGAAAAGCTTCAGCGAAAAAATTCTTGGTTTTCTAGGCTGCCAAAGTGGAATAGTGTCGCCCGTCCTTCCAGATTGCCCATGGGGCAGTGCATTAGCCGTGGGTCGCTTCAAGTGCATATGGGGGGTCATCAGGCCCTAGCACAGGTCTTCCCGGGGGCAAGCTGGGCTTCGTAATAGGGTCAAAAAGGAAAGGGGGCTTCGCACTGGGATCCGGAGCGGACCCTCAGAAAAATTGTGGTTGGAATCTATGCCTTTTAAATTTTTTTGCGTCAGAATGTTGTGCCCTCACCTTTTTCAGATATAATTTAAACAGTGAACTCGTGCCTCAGCACGAGCTGTTCCCTGGGACTCCAATTTTCAAAGTGGGTTCAACTTTTCCTTTCGTTTGCATGTTCGAAGAGGACTTCGTAGAAATTTGGTTTTTCAAAAGGGGCTTCGTTTTGATTTTGGCCTGGGGAAGACCTAGTGCCGGGGCCTGGTGGTCATCAGACCATAGGGTAGTAAGCTACTCATTTTGCTGGTTAGCTTAACAATATATGTACTTATATTCTTCATTTTGTGTTCAGTGTGTAAATGCACAAATAATATTGAAGTGTTTCCTTCTTAAAATCCTGAAATTCTGACACTATGGGTCTCATTTTGGCGGTGGTACGTCTTCTGTCTTCTGCTGCCTCGCCACGTGGCGTCCTTTCTTCAGAAAAAGTGGAAAATAGTCAAAATTTGAACATGGAAATCGTTCGGAATACCAGTTAATTTATTGATTTTAGTATTGTACATTAGATTTATCATTCGTAGAATAATACTTTTAAGGAACAGCAGAAGTCGAAAACTTCAAATTCTAAGGAAAAATACAAATTGAGAGGTAATGTAGCTGGTAAATTCTGTAAGTAGCTCCAATCTGGCCTCTACTGAGAAGTTTACGACTAAAATGCAACGAAATTCCGAAACCATGGGAGCGTTTATAGTCTCGCGCGTCACTCTGCAAGGATTCTCGATTAATTCTACGATGCTCCCGTCAATTGGAAAAACCGCCTACATCCTTACAGTAAACGTACACCTGCAGACGATCGTATAGCAGCGACGGTTGGTGCTGGCGCCCAGCAAAGAACCAGCTTCACAGCGGGCGACAACACTGTACATATAGAGCGGAGGTATATAGGTGTCACGTGTTTGGATGATTGATAGATCGACTACCTGGTTAGGCGGCTCGGCACAGGGCCAAATAAGGTCTACGGTACCAACAGGTCTGTTGGCCAAATATCAATTCACCAGAAAACGGGATATATTCTCAAGTACACCGCGAAAAAAGTGTTCTGCAAAGACCTACTGGCTCCGGTTCAATTACCCAAGTTACCCAAGTTACACTAAGATTCCTCATTAAAACGATAACATGTGCTCAACTAAACAAAAACAGTACGAATACGAAGACGCCGGTGACAACAACAATAAGCATGTGTGACTGTGTGTTCTGTTTTGCCCCGTAGGCGTGGTCGCTGCGTCGATCAGCTGATCAGGCTAGAGCGTCACGATATAGCATGGATAGCGAGGAGGCGCAGCGTAGAAGCTCTTTGTTTGATCAATGTGGTGTTCAGATTTTGCTATTAGTGGGACCGAAGAAGATACGGATGTTTACTCGAATACTAGAGGAGTTATTTTTGTTTTTGAGTTAACTGTCACTCAATTCCGGCCAGTTATAACTTGTTAAGTAATAGTTATTGATTGATCGCGATAGTAGGCTGACTAGTGCGATGAAATAGACTATATTCCATACATAATACTTTCTACAAATTTTACCTAGGAAAAACGACTACTACCACTTTCCGTGGGCAGACGAAGTGCGGAACGGACCTGCTGGAAGAAGCTAAAGTGTGGGCGTGGTTTAGCTACAAGGTGTAAATTAGGGCTGTTTGTGTCCACAGTTTTTTTTTGGATTCATTGAGAAGAAGGACACAACTCCAGTTGCTGACTGCTCGGCTATGAAAAGCACTACTTCCCCGAGCTGCTTCCATGTCAAGTACGCTAGCACTTCCTTGTACCCGTATGGGCGTGGCCTAGCTCCAAATATCATGGCAACTAGTGAGAAGATCCTATGAACCCAGATTATTTCTATTTTGCTGTTTTCCTTAACATGCCTGGTTCTTAATATGTCTCCCTGTTTAATTTTTCCTCATAATTTTACTATGTCATGCGTGGGAGTGGCTTAGCTACAAGTGGGTACTCGCCATTCAAGCTAATTCAGCCCTATTTCAACCAGTTACTGTATCATGAGTGGATACTATTGCGTTCGGAAATACGAACAGAGGGAGAGAGACAGAGAGAAAGTAAAAGAGTGCGAGAGCAGGAGAGGAAAATAAGAGAAAAAAAACAAGAGAAATGTGAAAGAAAAAGGAAAATAATGTCAGCAGGGGGAAAGTATCTTAGGAAAAGCTCGTCCTCGAGAGATAACGCTGAAAGCAACAGCTTACTCTGAGTCATCTGTTTATAGCAGCTAGTTCAATTACTCGTTTACTTACATGAAAATGCCCCAGTAATTCACTTCCTCCATTACTGCCAAAACTAGCATCCAGGAAATATCGACCACAGCGAAGTTAACCCAGTTGTTCACCCTGCCGTTGACAAGATTTATGAACTTTTCCAATGCTCTGATCTGTGGTTCACCACAGTTACGAGCGGGTGTAATTTTCTGGAACCATGCCAAGGGGCGGGGCTTGTCAGTGGTGGCGAACGAAATCGCATGTGGCGTTTATTGCCATGATATTAAACAAGTAACCAGTAACTAAGAGGTTGGGTTCACAGGGTTGTTTTCTCGGCCTTGGATCGCTATTAGCGCCATGCAGTGGAGTTACGCAAATGTGAGAAAGTCCAACTTGTTGAGAGGTCATGAAAAGAGCAGGACAATAAGGCCTATGCTGTGTAAGCCTTATGTTTGTCATCAAAAGGGCATACTTTGAGGTTTTGAGGTGGAGCGCCATGCATAAAGCCGCAAAAATCCCTTTGGAGTACAAATACAAGGAAGTAATCTTACCTATTTCTATACAAATATTTTCCCTTTTGCGAGGTCAAAGTGCAATAAATTAAGTGTACTTTGGTGTGTGGTATGGAAAAAAGCACAGACGTCAGAGAACACTTTCCAGGCCAGAGATCGTATTGTCACAGCGTACATCGTACTATGCGTAAGCACTCAGCCGACGTCATGTGAACTGTGGCGTAGGTAAATAAAGTGTGGCCTTGAACGAAGCAATGTGGAACTGCTCAATGGAAGAACACACCTGACGCAAAGTACGAATATAGTACAGCTGCTGGGAATATCTTTTCGTCCGATAGAAAGTACGAATTCTCACGACTCTCACGGGCTTCTCAGACGACTTGGAGCTGAGAGGGGGGGGGGGGTGAACATTTACATGGGACCCTAGAAATGCGACTGTGTCTTTCTTTCTATATTACTAGTGGCCCCGTAAGCCACGTTATTGTGCTACTTTCCGTAGTGTGACAGTATTGACCCGTTGTGGTTTTTCGTGCGCGCCAACAGGTTGTGTGAGATTCACACCCTCAACTCGAGCTACACTATCTCACAACTGTATATGTATATCTACATATAACATTATTCAGTCGAAAAAGAGCACATAGCGTAGCGAATGAGAGAAGAGAACTCACAGAATCCGTGAATCAATTTGTTTTGTTGTTTCTATCTCTGTCTTTCGCGAGCAGCGAGCATACCAAGGACAGCGTGAAATACAGAACACAACTGCTTTTGTATTGTACAAACCACTCGGTCAATAACTCAGTAAGCCAATCATACAAACACACCCTCAGCATCACCACTGTATGTGACTATCCCATTCTTCTAGTTCAGACCAAACTCATTCTAAAAACTTTATACTTTCCCAAAGTTTTGAACAAAAACTGAAAACAAATTATTGTGAAAAGAGAATAAGCATCCCGATCGCTTATTTCCACCAATCTTCTTCGTCATTACACATCGATATTCACCGACACGACGTGACTCATTTATACTAAACCAAAAAAGTTCTAAGTGATGATTAAGAAGGTGATCAATACTCAAATCCACGTGGCCTAGGGAAGGGAGATGATCAACAGGGTTGATGGTATCAATGAGTGGGAGCATAAGTTATTGGTTATTTTTCGCTTAAGCTCAGGAAACGAAGATGCTTCACGAGATTGGTGGGATACTTGGGGAGGCGATCCACGGTGTTGGTGGAATACATGGGATGGGTGCGTAAATTATTGCTTAGGCTTTTGCCTGAGCTTCTGGAACGGAATGTAATCCACTGGTTGGGGGGATACATGAGGTGGGTGCGCAAGTTATTTTCTAGACTTTTGTCTGAGTTTCTAGTAAGGGAGGTTGTCCACGGGGTTGGCGAGAAACATTGGATGGGAGCGCAGATTATTTTCTAGACTTTTGCCTGAGTTTCTTAGAAGGGAGGCAATCCACGGGGTTGGCGGGGTACATGGGGTGGGTGCGTAAATTATTGTCTAGGCTTTTGCCTGAGTTTCTAATAAGGGAGTTGGTCCACAGGGTTGACGAGATACATGAGGTAGGTGCGCAATTTATTGTCCAGGCTTTTGTTTGAGTTTCTAGTAAGGGAGGTTTCTAGTAAGGGAGGTGGTCCACGGGGTTGGCGATAAACATTAGGTGGGTGCGCAAGTTACTGTCCAGGTTGATGCCTAAGCTTCTGGAAAGGGAGGTAATCTACGGGGTTGCTGAGATACATGAGGTGGGTGCGCAAGTTATTTTCTAGACTTTTGCCTGAGTTTCTTGGAAGGGAGGCAATCCATGGGGTTGGCGGGATATAGGGTTATCAAAAAGTTTCCGGCTTAGAGTACTTCCAAAAGATCTACAGCGAGCAAATTTTGTTGTAGTAAAATACAGGTCCCTCGAACACTAATACACTTTTCATGGCTCGATTTGAATTTTTTCAAACCGTTCAAGGAGCTGCTTTCCTCATTTGACTCAGAGTATCTTTCAACAGCCGGCTCTTTGACGTTTTCGACATCCAGTCCCATCGTGCGAAGATGCTGTTTCAAATTTCCAGACAGAAAATAGTTGCTGGGTGCAAGGTCCAAACTATGGGACATGTGATTCAGTAATTCGAATCCACGTTCTCGTGTGGCAGCAAGCGCAACTCTTAATCTGTGGACGGGTGCGCTGTCGAAAAGCATGGGAAACCCACTATGGTTAGGTTAGAAAAAAGGGCCATTATCATTGAATGAGTCAGCTTAAGAGCATGAAACTTGGCATGGTGGATTTGAAGATTTTAGGCTACATGATCGCACTCAAAGTTTTGAGAAAAAAGGGATGGAACAGGTTGAGGCCGGAAACTTTTTGATACCCCTATACATGGGGGGGGGGTGCGTAAATTATTGTCTAGGCTTTTGCCTGAGTTTCTTGGAAGGGAGGCAATCCACGGGGTTGGCGAGATACATGGGGTGGGTGCGTAGATTATTGTCTAGGCTTTTGCCCGAGTTTCTGGAAAGGGAGGTGGTCCACGGGGTTGGCGGTATACATAAGGTGGGTGCGCAATTTATTGTCCAGGCTTTTGTTTGAGTTTCTAGTAAGGGAGGTGGTCCACGGGGTTGATGAGACACATTAGGTGGGTGCGCAAGTTATTGTCTAGGCTTTTGCGCGAGATAGTAACCCCGTGAGTTCCTTGGCTCAAAGTTTCACCGCATTCTATCAGTGTTGGTATTAGAGTTCGAGTAGAGTGTCTGCATACAAACCTAATTAAGCACTTCATTCAGTCTCAACACCTGTCTGAATAGAACTAATCCTTAGATTTTGAGAAACTCAAACTGAACAGTGGCAAACAGCTTGTCGAGGAGTCACAAAATGACAAAATTGACTGATTGAAATTTTTGAAGACCACGACCTTCTTTTTGTTGACGACCAATGAACACGTGTTGCTTTTTGCCTGAAGCCAACGCCGCTTTACCACTGAGCCAGCCAGCCGGACTCACGGGAAAATCCCGGCCAACAGACCTCGCCAATTCACTACTGGCCCAGTTGGACTCAAGGAAAAGTTCCGACCAATGAACCAGTGCGCCCCTTTACCTAAAACCAGCGCTACTTTACCACTAGCCCAGTCAAACCCAAGGGAAAATACCGCGCAGTGGACAAGTGTGCCCCTTTACCTGAGACCGGCGCGGCACGTGTGCCCCTTCATCTGACACCGGCGCGACACGTGTGTCCCTTTACCTGAGACGGGCGCAACTTTGCTGCTGACAGCGTCGCAGTCAAAGGAAAATCCTGACCAGCGGACCCGTGTGCCCCTTAGCTTGAGACCGGCGCCTGTTTACCATTGGCCCAGTCTAACCCAAGGGAAGTGCTGACCAAAGACCCGTGTGTCCCTTTACCAGAGACCAGCACTTATTTACCACTGACGGGAAAATTCTGACCAACGACCCATGTGCCCCTGTTTACCATTGGCCCAGTCGAACCCAAGGGAAAATCCTGAAATCCCTTGTGCCCCTTTGCCTGAGGTCGGCGCCTTTTTATCATTGGTCCAGTCGAACCCAAGGGAAAGTCCTGACCAACGGACCCGTGTGCCCCTTTACCTGAGACCAGCAACTGTTTACCACTGGCCCAGTGGAACCCAAGGGAAAGTCCTGACCAACGGACCCGTATGCCCGTTTACCTGAGACCGGCGCCTGTTTACCATTGGCGGGAAAATTCTGACCAACAGACCCATGTGTCCCTTTACCAGAGACCAGCACCTGTTTACCACTGGCCCAGTGGAACCCAAGGGAAAGTCCTGACCAACGGACCCGTGTGCCCCTTTACCTGAGACCAGCAACTGTTTATCACTGGCCCAGTGGAACCCAAGGGAAAGTCCTGACCAACGGACCCGTGTGCCCCTTTACCAGAGTCCAGCACCTGTTTACCACTGGCGGGAAATTCTGACCAACAGACCCGTGTGCCCCTTTACCTGAGACCAGCAACTGTTTACCACTGGCCCAGTCGAACCCAAGGGAAAGTCCTGACCAACGGACCCGTGTGCCCCTTTACCTGAGACCAGCAACTGTTTACCACTGGCCCAGTGGAACCAAAGGGAAAGTCCTGACCAACGAACCCGTGTGCCCCTTTACCTGAGACCGGCGCCTGTTTACCATTGGCCCAGTCGAACCCAAGGGAAGTGCTGACCAAAGACCCGTGTGCCCCTTTACCAGAGTCCAGCACCTATTTACCGCTGACGGGAAAATTCTGACCAACAGACCCATGTGCCCCTGTTTACCATTGGCCCAGTCGAAGCCAAGGGAAAGTGCTGACCAACGGACCCATTTGACCCTATACCAGAGTCCAGCACCTATTTACCGCTGACGGGAAAATTCTGACCAACAGACCCATGTGCCCCTGTTTACCATTGGCCCAATGGAACCCAAGGCAAAGTCCTGACCAACGGACCCGTGTGCCCCTTTACCTGAGACCAGCAACTGTTTACCACTGGCCCAGTGGAACCCAAGGGAAAGTCCTGACCAACGGACCCGTGTGCCCCTTTACCAGAGTCCAGCACCTGTTTACCACTGGCGGGAAAATTCTGACCAACAGACCCATGTGTCCCTTTACCAGAGACCAGCACCTGTTTACCATTGGCCCAGTCGAACCCAAGGGAAAGTCCTGAACAACGGACCCGTGTGCCCCTTTACCTGAGACCAGCAACTGTTTACCACTGGCCCAGTGGAACCAAAGGGAAAGTCCTGACCAACGAACCCGTGTGCCCCTTTACCTGAGACCGGCGCCTGTTTACCATTGGCCCAGTCGAACCCAAGGGAAGTGCTGACCAAAGACCCGTGTGCCTCTTTACCAGAGTCCAGCACCTATTTACCGCTGACGGGAAAATTCTGACCAACAGACCCATGTGCCCCTGTTTACCATTGGCCCAGTCGAAGCCAAGGGAAAGTGCTGACCAACGGACCCGTTTGACCCTATACCAGAGTCCAGCACCTATTTACCGCTGACGGGAAAATTCTGACCAACAGACCCATGTGCCCCTGTTTACCATTGGCCCAATGGAACCCAAGGCAAAGTCCTGAGCAAAGGACCCGTGTGCCCCTTTACCTGAGACCGGCGCCTGTTTACCATTGGCCCAGTCGAACCCAAGGGAAGTGCTCACCAAAGACCCGTCTGCCCCTTTACCAGAGTCCAGCACCTGTTTACCACTGACGGGAAAATTCTGGCCAACGACCCATGTGCCCCTTTACCAGAGACCAGCACCTGTTTACCAATGGCGGGAGAATTCTGACCAACGGACCCGTGTGCCCCTTTACCTGAGACCAGCAACTGTTTACCACTGGCGGGAAAATCCCGACCAATGGACCCGTGTGCCTCTTTACCTGAGACCGGCGTATGTTTACCACTGGCCCAGTCAAAATCAAGGAAAAACCCCAACGGATGGGAACAGCGCTACCACTTCGTCTCAAAACCATGTCAGGTAACAAAACCATGTGCTAGGATTTTGTTGTAACGTTAATCGACATTATTAGGATTATTGGGCTCCAAATCGGATTTGCAGGGAGCCCCTTCACCCCTGAGAATGGCTTGCTGGATTAAAAAAATCTTATATCTGTTTGATTCTTTGAATCCAGTTGTTTAGTTTCACCATTATTTTTTGAATTTTTATTACTAGACTGTGTACCCGGCTTTGCTCGGGTCCTGGCAAAAATAGCGAAAAATCAATAAAATCGATAAATCGATAGTGCCGTACGAAACGGTTGTCATATTCGTCTTCAGCGTATTGACATACCCCAGTGACATTTCTTCACCGTCACTGGGGCAAAACAAGCGAAAAATCAATAAAATCGATAAATCGATGGCGCCGTACGAAACGGTTGTCATATTCGTCTTCAGCGTATAGACATACCCCAATAGCCATGTCTTCACCGTCACTGGGGCAAAACAAGCGAAAAATCAATAAAATCGATAAATCGATAGTGCCGTACGAAACGGTTGTCATATTCGTGTTCAGCGTACTGACATACCCCAGTAGACATGTCCTCGCCACGCCTGGGGCAAAAATAGCGAAAAATCAATAAAATCGATATAATCGATAAACTAATCAATAATCCCAGGTGCAAAGTAGCCTAAAACCTACGCCGACCCTTAGGGAGGTGTCACCCTACAACAAGGAAGATAAAGATCTAAGAAGAAAAAAGCGGACAATGTGGAAATTTAGGCCAGGGGCCCCTTTTTAAAGTACTCATCACAACACTGCGTATCGACAATGCGCTGAGAGTCGACGCGCAGTAACAGACGCGTTCTCGGGAATTAGCAAATCTTTTAATATAGTAGGATGTGCTTCTATGTTCTTGTGGATATAGCAGAAAGAAAGGCAGAGTTTTTGTAGCGAGTTACCTGCAGTATTTACAGTATCTCTTACAAATGAATATTAACAGAGTTACGCATATCAAGGCTAAACACAGGGTAGGGTGGGTACGCAACACTTGTCAATAAATATTTGCATAAGATACGTTATCGTTCATATGTACACAATTAGTAGCATGTGACAAATAGGTAGGTGCGGACAACTGACACTAGATCTAAAATGATGAAAATTGCATCTGGTAGATCCATGTAGTTGTCATGGTGCAGTCAGTTTCCCAGCAATTAATATAGTGTGAATAGTGGAAGAACCAGACAATAGCATCTTAGCATCTTTGCAGTCCACGGGATCCGATGTAAACGGATAGGGGCGTGGCTTTACTGCAAAAGGGAATGTGTTTAGCAAAGATTTCCAATCAAGCCATGGCTGCACAGTCCTCTTCCCGTGAACGCAGTCATCAACCTCGAGGGCATAAATTGTATTCAACAATTAGTGGGCGTGGTCAAGCTGCAAACTTTTTTAATCAGTTTCCCTTGAAAGCTATGTTAATGACTCGTAGTCAAGTCAGGAACGAGTCTTTGAAAGCTGTACAATCGTATATACCGAAATAATGCGTGGGATTTCAATGCCCATCGAATACAGTAAGACGATGTAAAAGGCATTCAAAATGCCTGTAGGAAAGTGAAAAACAAGGCATATATCCAAGGAGTTTGCCTGCTACGGCCCCTCTGTCTGCCAGAACTAAAAATTTCATTAGTTTCATAGAAATCCAGGGAACTTCCTGGACGAACAAGAGAGTGATATCTTCCTAGCATGGTACTGCCGGTGACATCGATGGTATCAAGGGTGGTGCTCAACGAAAACCCACCTGCTTGGGGAACTTATGGGACGAGAACGATAAGCTAGAGTTTAGATCTCTGATTGGGATGCTTTTGCCTGGTGCTTTACATGTGAGACACCAAAGCAGGTTAACATCAACTTCTTGCCAGGCCTTAAATTATCAACCAAGACTGAAAAAGTATGCCGAGGTTTTTTTTTTCGAGAAAGCACAAATGTGGGAACTAAAGTGACCTCACTTTCAGTCTGACTACTTCCATTTCTGACTTTGTCGAAGGCAATACAACGGATTCTTTAGTTTTCATGCAGCATTTGTGTCAGTGTTAAAATAAAAAATAAAACCACTCGCCAGTCCAATCCAAACCATTCCTTGGGACATTACTCTGCGTCTCTACCTATGCCCCGGTAGGGCTCTTCTCGTCGGGCCTCTGTCATCTATGTAACTGGTACGTTGAAACGCATTTGGGCAGATGTGCATTTACAGTGCAATGGTCAGTGGCTGGTGCTACATAGCAGATGGATCATACTAATGAGCTATACATTACGAACCTTTCGAAACGGAGCAAGAATTCGATGTTGTAGCAAATAATTAATTACTACAATTACTGTATTCCCTATATGTATACTGTCTATTGAATACTATTATATATACTATATTATTTATGTATGTACTGCTATATTATATACTGGGTTATTCGAAGGGTAGCTCAGCGGTGCAAGGATACTAATATTAAAAGTAAAATTCCATTCTATCGCTCTAGTCGTTGTAACATTGTAAGTAATTGTATTAGTAACAGAAGTATTGCTAGTAATTGCAGCAACAATGCCGTTAATACTGAGACGAATAAGAACCCTAATACTAATACTTGTATTAATGCGTACGTACACATACTATTACTAATACTAGTACTGGTAATAATAGTAATAGTAATATTAGTATTATAGTGACACTAATAGTAATAGTAGTTTCAATAGTAGTAGTGAAACTAATACCAATATTATTACTAATACAAATTTGTTTACTTATTTCAATGCACATAAGGTGTGCCATGAGAACATTACATGAAACAATTTCAGAAGCAACAAAAAAAGGCATTACTCTAGAAGTAAAATGACAGGTAAAACTCGTTAATATACTCGGAAAAAATGTCATGAAATCTCAAACGCGGTGCGATCATTGAGAGAGAAGTCGCGTACACAATACATGTCGATAATAATGCAACTAGGACCCTTCAGGTAGAGTAAAATTAGAGGGAGCAAATAAGTGAATACTGATACTAATTTTTATTCTAATACTGATTCTAATACTAACACTAACACTAACACTAATACTAATACTAATACTAATACTAATACTAATACTAATACTAATACTAATACTAATGCTAATACTAATACTACATAGTATACTACTGATACATATACGATATAATATGCGATATATACGATACGATATAATAGTAATAGTAATAATAATACTTATAACTTATCTGGACCCTTACCAGTCTTTATATAGGAGGATATTGTGAAGGTACGTTATTTATTCTAGCGCTAATATACAGTATCTAATTGTGGAATTCATTTAAAAAAAGTTGCCAATAGGAGTTACAGCAGCAGTAACTACCAGTTACTCCAGTAAAATAAACATAGACGCAAGGTTTGCGAACAGCTGATGGGCCATAAAACCGCAATCATACCGCAACATGTGTTGTTTGGCGCCACGGATCCAGTCAAGTACGCAGTGGAGCGGAAAACTACTTGCGTTGAATGGTAGGAAGGGTGGGCTTGGCGGGTTTGAGTGTTTGGAATTATTGTGTGGACTGTGGAGTACGTTTTAAGGTTTGGAGGGAGGGGGGGGGGAGGGGGGAGAGTGGGATATCTTATTATAAACAGTGCACATTTTCATAGCCGAGCAGTACGCTCCACTAAAATTTCTGACCCGGCCCTCTAGTGGCCTTTTTTTGGCTCGAATAGCGAATCCTTTACAAATCAGCTTTTCTGTTACAGTAGGACCTTGGTTCGGAAAAAACCGAAGATCACTCCGCATACACATACAATCAGGCTTTTCATCGTAATCCTATAGGGCATTTTCGGTGCTCAGCGGGGAGTCAGCGAGGTTATGACAGCGAACTGGTTCTAGGGTTTGTTCCCACGTTGTCGGTGTGTGAATGAAAGCGATTAATCTTTTAGTTTGCCTTACAACTATGGGAAACGTCTGCGGTTTTTATTAGAGATGGCTTGGCCAAGGAAAAAAAACAAAGACTGGCGTGGCGGGGGAGGGGGGAGGAGAGAGGACTGGAAAAGAAATCTCAAGAAATTCAGGTTTTCTTCAAAGAAGTAATCGTTAATCAGAGAAATGACAAGATATATCACTTTTTCAATTATATAGATATTGATACTACTAGTAATACGTGTAGTAGTAATACGTGTAATAGTACTTATACCTATATTAATGGTTTTACTGTTGCTTAGTATATATGCTTAGAATATTAATTCTAGGATTATTTCTATTTCTATTACTAATACTAATATTAATACTAATACTAATATAATACTAATACTAATTTTAATACTAATACTAATACTAATACTAATACTAATACTAATATTAATACTAATACTAATACTAATACTAATACTAATACTAATACTAATACTAATACTAATACTAATACTAATACTAATACTAATACTAATACTTATACTAATACTTATACTTTTACTTATACTAATACTAATACTAATAATAATGCTAGTACGAATACTAATACTAATACTAGTGCTAATAGTAATGCCATAGCCGATACTAGTGCTAGCAGTGCACTACTCATTACTTATATTATTTGTACTCGCTGTGTGCATTTCAAGGCTTCGAGGACTGAAACGGACGGACGGAGGCACGCACGCATCAGTCGCCAGTGTTCATGACCTCTGGACTATTTATTTGCGCTGATCCCGTAGAATTTCAATGAAATTTCGTACTCGTTACAGCTGCTGCAGATCGTGAAAATTTCTCCAGTGCGAAATTCCAAACGGACGGACGGACGCACGCTCACACAAGGCGAAGCATCGGAAGTATAGAACATATTTAAATCCAATTCATCGACTGAATCACGCTTCATAACGCCAATTTCTAAAATTATCACGCTAATTATCGCTTATTATTCTTCATGTTCAAGGACCCGCACCGACCCGCGGACCTAGCTCTTGTGAAAAGAGCTTTAATTATAGTAGGCGATAGCATTCTGGTAGAAGACAAACAGGAGCAGAGAGGTTCTATTAGACTTGTGGAGATGGCAGACAGTGATACGACTCACGAGCGAGTGTGCCAATCTATGAGAACGCTGATAGCAGAGCAATTGCTTTTGTTTGTCGGGTGAGAACAATAAAGAGGGCAGCGGTTTTTTGGCACATGCCCAGGAAATATCACGTAATTGAGGGATTACGGTTCAGTGAAGGTCAATAGGGGAAAGGTGTCGTGGACAGGTTTGGGTGTTTATTCACGTGAATGGGAATGGATTTCTGGATTTTTACTATTTTTATTACTCCTTGGTCATCCATTAATATTTTCATAGGTTTCAATTTCTATAGGTTTTATGAGCCTTTGAGGCAGTTTAAGGATGTGAGAACGATAAATAGCGGAAAAGTTACAACTACTCACCAAATGTTGACATGAATCCGGGAACTTCTCGATATCAAAGAAGAAATGGAGATGTTTAGAGTACAAGCATCACTCTGAACTCTTAACACAATGAAACTGCAAGCACAGCCACTAAATTGACGGCAACGCTTTTGAGAAATTGACCAATTGGTCGTACCAGTACCGTCGTTCATGAGGCAACACCTTACAGTCAAGTGCAGTACATTCCACAGGGCCGCAGTAACCTGGTTCTTGTTCACACCACGTTTGTAACATTATTACTTACCCAATTTCACCTACGGGTAATATCAATCTTGATTGCATCATTGAGATTTCCCATTGTCCCCAATGTTAGCGTACCCTAATTTAGCGTTTACCTGACACCCATCAACATGCTTACCAAGTGACGTCTCTACCAAGCTGCTATTTACATATAGGTGATCATACCCATGGGTATGGGATTACCCACCAGCGATACATTCTGGCCCTGGAGGAAACTTACCCATGTTATGATAGCGGGTAAGATTTCAGCGAAAACGAGCACATTTGCAGACGATCGCATAAAGGTTTCTCGGAATTGTTGGGAAGCCAAATAACGATGAAGATGAGGTAAATTGCGATACATTGGAGAGTAATTTTTGAAAAACAGACCAACTAAGGTTTAGTACTTGGCGTATGAGATGCTTTCCCGACGAAGCCATTCCTGGAGTTTAGGCAAGGAGTTGTGCAAGACCCCGGATGCGTCATTGAAAGGAATCACGCATGAGTAATTTCATACCTGTGGGTAGTATTTAGGCATAAACAGCTACACGTATGGTTGAATATTTAGGTGGCTACCATGTAAAGGGTAACTTTGGGTATACCAGCACGGCTACCATGAGTAATCTCACTGGTGCATCCCGGCTCGGGAAGGTAACTTTCATCAAGAGTTGTTGGCCACGACATACTTCATTAAATAATTCTTCTATAATTGCCCTTATCATCAAAAACTTCAAGAATACAAAAAAATCTACAAGGCAAAATGGAGCACAAAATTGGACCCAATAGCGTCTTTTCGATTATCTACTCCTTTGTAACCCCATTAATTCAGCCGTTTAAGAATGCAGGAGCGTTGGTTTTATCTAAAACCGATCAGCAAAACTAGTGCTCACCTGATGGGGATTTTTAGCGGTTCCGTTAGATGACATCATTCGAATCTGCCCTACCTGCAGAAATTTTCTGCTTATCACGTAGCCTGTGGACGATTTGTCGACGGGGATTTACCACTGTTTAATTGGACTAGGTGGGCATTGGAAAACGCATTATTTACCTTATTAACACTAACGCATTATTAATAACACAGTGCACCGATTTTCCACTTCTCACATAGGCTGTGGACGTGTTTATCGAGGTGAGAAGATGCTCAGATTATCAGTTGACTACCGATGCTACCCACAAGTCGTTTTCTGGATGTTGAAAGTAACAAGAAATGGTCGCTCTCCCCCCCCCCTCATCCCGCCGCCTTTGCCATTGTGATCCCTAGATTCCCCAGAACATGCAGAATCCTACAGGCGACTCCATTTCGTGGTGCTATATGCTTAGATCCTTCTTTAGGACGAGTCTAAAATTCTGAATCAGCGGGTGGGCTATGTCTCTCCAACACCTCTCCTGCAATGGCTCTCTCCGCCAGTAGACAGCTGATCCCAGGGGTCCAATTTGACGCTCATTAGTCGCCGAGGCGGCTCGTGGCTCTTCCAGGTGCCACAATGTCGTTGACATAGCGGCGGCGACCACAGCCTCCGCTCGGCGAGCTGCACCGCGTTCGTTCCGTCTCAGATTCACATCAGTGTTTTGTCACGCGACGCGTTGCGCAACTCGCGCTCGGGGTCAAAAGGTCCACACACACAGCACGGGAAAACAACATGTGCCGCGAACAATTCAATGCTATCATATTGAGAGTTGAGCTGTGCAAAAGAGTGAATGGGGGGGGGGGGTTAAGGAGTACTGTAAAAAAATAGGTGGTCGTATAGTTATGAAACGCAGTGTATATTGGACTGTATCGCTCGCAGTGTTATAGAACAATCAAGAAACCTTGAAAAATTGAGAACGAGTTTTCTGGACATTTTCAATTATTTCACGTTTGCTAACTGCAAGAGAAATCTCTTATATCCATATCAATCTCTATGTGAATTTATTCAAATAAAACCACATGTTTTTGGAAAAGCGGTGCCATATCTTCTGCATCAACCTAAATATTTCAATACATCAACATTTTTAACTGTTTATTTTTATTACTATTTTTTAATAATTTTTATTATTTATTTATTGTTATTATTACTATTACTACTATTATTATTAGTATTAGTATTGTTATTATTATTGATTTTTTAAATTTTATTTTCCACGTGGGCCAAAGAGCGGCGGAGACTCCACTTTTTTCCCACGCCCCCCCCCCCCCCCTCCCTCCTTCTCCCGCTTACTTTCTGCGTCCGCCACTGGGGCCCACCGATGGACATTGGGTCTGCTGGCCTAAAAGTTAAGGAAACTTCAAGATAGGTGTTCGCAGGTAGCGGAGAGGTCCACATTGACCCAGGTGTGAGGAACACCACGGTACGGGCCCACCGGAGGGAGTGGTTCTGCTGTAGCTCAAGAGTTAAGGGAACTTCAGAATACGGGTTCGCGAATAGAGGGTGGGTTCGCCGTGCCCGAATGATGTGGGAAACGTCAAGGTGTAGATTCACTGACGGAGAAAGGAGCGTCTGCGAACAGTAATTTGAAAAATGCGGCCTGCAGACGGAGGATTGCTCCACTATGTCCATTAGCTGGAGAAACGCCAGAATACAGGTACCCCTCTGGAGAACGGTCTGCTGCTGCCCAGTGGATGGAAAACCTCCACGATATGGGTCCACCGTAGGACGAAGGAAAGGAACGCCCTATAGTGTGGGAAACGCTAGGGTGAGGACCCACCGATGGAGGATGGGTCCGCGGTGCCTGCGAAAAACGCCAAGATACCGCCACATGTGCGCCGGCGCTCAAATGGTGAGAAAATGCGAAGTTTAGATAGATGTTCGTAAGCATCCCAAAATGGTAAAAGTGATATTAGTCTTATGCAGCAAGTTCACTGCTTTTCCAAGATAGCTTTTCTTTCCTGATCATTTTCTTATTCATTCGTATTCATATTTCTTATTAAGGCTCACTTAGTTACTATTTTCGTGTCTGTTTTAATTCCTTGAGAATTTCGTAGGCGTGAATCTTTGCACATACCTCAAGTGGCTGCCCCATCCCATTTTCTAGCAACCGTAGGGGCGCTATTACATCTCCTATATAAATATAGTATGTACGCAGGGTGCGTGAAAAGTATTGACCGCTTGAAATGGTTTGCGAAAACATCAGTAGTTGGCGTGGATGCGACGCGTTTCTGAAAACAATATAGCGAACAATATGAGACTATGTGAGTCCAATTTTACCTCCACTTTTGAGAGCACCTCGACGGAAAACCCGAGGAAAGACATGAGCGAAGCGCCGCAGGGACGCTTGTCGATTTCATCCTTTGTTCCTTCTAAACGATCCGGACGCAAGTCCATGCTACGATGCATTGTAGCACATGCTTGCTCCTTCAAAGTGCTCACGTGGCACAATCAACGGGTTGAAATAAGAGTGGTAAGGTGATCACTAAATTGGAACTAAAGGAGTAGTTTCTATGTAGTGCAATACTCCGTCACTGCCTTTACCTTGTAAGCGGGTAAAAGTTTTCTCAGAACGGGAACGGTCCATTTTCAAACCAACGATTGGTCCGAGGGGCAATTTGCTCCCGCTGCTTATAGTTTTGCTGGCCATGGTGCGATTTTGGCACTAGAACCGAAAGAAATGATAGGAAGCTCCTCTTCGCCGTTAGCAAATATGGAAACAAAGCTAAATCATCGCACAGACAGAAGCAGCTGGTGTTTACTTTATATTAATGTAGGGGCCTACTTCCCACTGTTCTAATTCAGGAAAGCTTCTTAGTAAAAGATCTGAATCAAGTCAAAGATGACGGCTTGCATCGTGGTACTGAAGCGTTCTCCAACCTTGTCTGATGACGACAGGGGAAAATAGAGATGAAACGGATTGACTGCATGTGTGTCTTAGCCTTAGATTGTTCTAGGGATCCTAGCCAATAGAAAGGTCGCACTTTGTCGTCCATCTAATTTCGATTTTCTATATAATTTATATGTCACACGAGGCGATCAACACTTTTCATGCACCACTACGTATGTTGGGTAGGTGGCCCAAAAGTAACTGCTGTTCACAAATACGTTTTAATGCACATGCAATGCTCTGCGGAGAGGTGAAGCGGTGGCAGAGGGTCCTAGGAAAGATATTCTTCGAGATTATGACGGTTTGTTTATCCGAAGACGTTTACACAACAAATGTTTCTGGCTGCAGCTTTAGCGTAATATGTACATACTTGCCATAAAACTGCTTAGTGACAAATTTTTACTGAGGAGAATAATGCTGAGTTCCTCCTATCTAGTAACTTTTTTTTTCTCTAATGACATCGTGAGCACACACAAACCGGTCGCCCTTGCCTCTTCTTGCAGTAACCAGTTCCACATTTCTGAAAAATAATTTAAGAAGTCTGTAAAAGTATCTCTGTCGCTTTTTATACGTATTAACCACGTGGTGCTGAATTGCAATGCAATGCAATGCGATGGAGTTCTGTACAAAATGTCCTAGTTGCTTCTAGGTTTCCCGGATCATGTGCAAAACTATATTTTCCTTTTCTCTCACATCTTTTCAACTTCAACTTTTTTCTCTCGAGAAAGATGAATCTTGGTCAGACGTTCCTATAATGGTATATTACTTTGAAGATATAACGGTATATTATAAGCACAAATACTTGGATAATGGCATATCCCAGGCACAAACACTTGACGGTTCCTCTCGTAGCATTTTTTCATTCCATTACTATCAACTTTTCAGAAATGAGAACGAATGGCTTACCTGCCACTGACACGATTTAATGCAAGCATATCGAGCTGCTTTCTCAAGTATGGGGGTATCCATTCTCGCACATGTCGTCACGACAATACCAGGGGAAGACACGTTGACAATGGCGAAGAGTAGCAGGCAAATGAGAAGGCAGTTCATTCTTAGCTAAACCAGGGATTTCTTAAGAGTTTCAACAGTGCCGAGATCAGCAAAAACATTTTTGGACATAAGAATATCATGACACTGTTTTTAAACGGACTTTTTTCTGGCGAGGGGTGAGGGGGGAAGAATTCCCGGGCACAGGGATCTGGATGTTACAGTCTGCCTAAGATTAAAATAATCAACGACAATATCATTACTAAACAGTATAACGGAAAAGATTGCTTCCCCCTTAGGGTAAATCGTTTTAGCCATGGTGATTCTTTTATCTGCAATAATCTAAAAATCACAATTACTTATTCCGAAGTGCTACGGATTTCTAGATCCTGCTCTGCTTATGAGGATTTCATGGAACGTCTTATTCTGCTTATAGAACAATTACATGGGATCAAATGAACCAAAGAACTTATATTAAAATCTGTTCTCAAATGTATACTCTATAATAAATACAAACATGCATTCTTCGGTAGTGTCAAAAATCACAAGAAATTCTTCTATAAACTAAATACACACATCGTTGAATAGGTCTCTAGACTACAGCCCCGTTTGTTTAGTTACCTTCTTTGACCTTCTTCATTAACCTAGATCTACCTCCCTTCACGCCAGCCCCGCCCTGTCCCTTAGGTATATAAACCCCTCTCCCAGTTCATTCTTAGCCACCACTCCCACCCTGAGCCTCGGAAGTGGTTTAAAACGGGTTGTAAAAAATGTCTGCCTAAGGATAAGAGGCGAAACAGGCTTACATCCTAGTTTCAATTAACAGTGATAGGCGTCTCTTTTATGTCAAAACCTGATAATGTAAAAGAAGGAACTAGGCGCCAGCAAATTTCTTCCCAATGAGTGCATATTGAGATTATCCGTGGTGAACGAGTCAACGTATCGGAACTCACTCCTTACCCAGCACTTATCCCTTACCGTCTACTCACGGGTGAACTCCCAGTTGTTATCCATGTCTAGCCATACCCATGGATATCAGATTAGCTACTTTTCTAATGGTGCAGCTGGGCCCGGTTTACCTCTTACCTCGTACGTTTTTTGTTACCTTCTCTGTTCATTCCACAAATGCTGCAGAAGAGTTACCCACCGACCGGAGAGATTGGAAGGTGTTGCTAACGATGAGTTTGCTTGACATCTGCTGCTGCTCAGCCGTTCGTTTTATACGCCGTCAACCACTAATTAAACAACATCTGCACAGCTTCGGTTTATCGGATGTCGCATTTTTCTCCATATCCTGTTTCTAAAGGACAGCGATGTGTCCCAATCTGACAACAATGTCTCTGTTCCTCTTCGTTAGAAATAGTCCATAAAATTTCAAAAAGTGCCGGAGTTCCGCGAAAAATTGTTGAACATTTCGCAATAATGAAAGAGGCAAATGAGGGGAGATTCGAAAACATTTCTGGCCTCTAATCTGCATACCCATTGCATGTTTTTAGGATAATTGATGTCATCGCGCGCGTGGGATGAACAACCCCTCACAGTTTTGTATTCTGCAAAGCAGTGCATAAAAACTTGATCTGATTTCCATATAAAGAACCAGTAAACCTTGGATATTTCACTTGGCCATCTACATGGGACAACCTGCTCTGACGTTCGGTGGCGATGCATTTGGCGAGAGAATGTGTTTGGCAATACATTTCATGGTATAAAATTTTACATGGCTATAAATTTTTCTGGAGAATGGGTCAAGATTCTGTTTGGCAATACAAAAGGCGAGAGAATATACTGGCGATACATTTCACGGGTGTTCTGATAAGGCGTTCATGTTCACGTTTTCTTATGATAGCGAGATTTTTGCGCGGTTAATAACTTTTTCTTCAGTCTTTCCTATGCTGCCATGTTGAGCGGTCGACCATCCCTCCACCAGCTTCAACGTGATGGGAGCTGTATGGAGAGAAGACTCCGACCCAACACGCCATTGGCAGGCGCGGGTCGTACGCCTATGTCTTCAACAGTTAGCCTTCACCTTCACACGATGAAGTTCAATAGCAGAGGGAAGTGTTCAACATCAAGTTGGACATCAACGTCTGGACCTGGAGATATAAGGCCTACTGTTGAACTCTACGCAAGCACAGATCGATGTTAATCGTTCCTTTGCGATATAGAGATGTAATCAATAAACAACCCTTTTGCTTGATGGCAGGATTCAGGTGGCGATGCTACTGGAGAGGTTTGTTTGGCAACACATTTGGGGAACTTGATGTTTGGTAAGACATTTGACGGAAATCGTTTACCTGGGTAGCTGGCAAACCCATCTGCGAGGTTGCCAAATGAACCTCGCCAGTTGTATCACTGTCGATCATCAGAGCATCTGCTGGGAATAGGCAAGCACACAGGCGACACTTTCCTATGGTGGACGACATCCCAAAGACAATTCTAGATGTAGAATCCTAAAGGTGAATGTTGAACGGACCTTTAAGGAGTGTATTAATTGGTATGTCGTGTTGTATTATCTATTTGCTCCTGTAATATCCTTGACAAATAGTGAAGTCGAAAGGGAGGAAGAGCTTGTGAATTCCAAAACTGAAAAGCAAACGAGCAGGCTTCTTATCGCATAACTTGTCACCAAAAAACCTGCACGTCCTCTCCATACCACCATTAACTTGGCCATACCGTTTTGTACTGCACTGTGAATTTTCACGATGTATATAATAAACAAATAATCTACGTGAGAAAACGGAAATTTTTGCGCCGTTGCAGCAAAGTCGTTAACCACCTATTAGTGGTAGATAAGTAAAATAATCCGTTTTCCAATGCCTAATTGGTCCAACCGAACTCCAGAGAATGCTCACTAACAACTATCCATAACCTACGTGACAGAAAATCTGTGCTCCTTGCGAGCAGATCAAGTCTTGTTGTTGGAAAGAGAGGAATAGGGATCACTGGTCTGTTTCGTAATGCATGTCATAGAACAACTGGTATTTAGAATAATTAAGAATAACAATGGCAAAACCGAGGAATTCTGGTGTCGATTAGGTGTGGTGTGGGTATTGACAGCGCCATCAGCCGATGGACAACCTTACCTCCAGCACCACCTTTCAGACTCGTGAATGAGTTGCTGTTTTATATTATTTCTAAATTTCCCATTATTTGTTGCAATATCTGTGGTTTGATGGACTCAGAAGGCGGAGGACAAGGTGTCAGGCTATTGTGAAGATAATTGCCAAAGTGGGAGCTCCACTTCGAAGTGTTACAACTCGGCTCAAACGCATTTTTCTTCAGCAGTTTAGCGTACGTTCAATTCGACATATCCTTGCCAACAATTCGGTGGAGACCTCCACAGCAAACGCTAAGGTCGCGAGAATTCGCAAGTTTTTGAAAGGCGATTTCGACGTGCTCCACATCAACAATCTGTTCTTGTCACAGGTTTGGTAAACAAGATTAAGAACAAATTTATTTTCTAATAATACTGTGAGTTACAAAAAAATTACCAGCATTGAAAAGTTTGCGAATAAGATCACCAGCAGGTTGGCCACAGATCATTAACCCGTACCCGCGTTCTCATTTCCTTAGAGCCTCCGGGCCAAATACCTGTATATAAGCCCCCCTCCTCTCAAGCCTTTATACATACTCTATCCCGCTATTCTCTATTTACTATTACCTCATAGAAAGCCACTCCTACCTACTGAAGAGCTCGGGAGTGGCTCTACTTAAATTCTGTTTCCGCATAACGATAGAGGCGAAACGGCATACTTAAAAATTTCACCTAATCCATCTCTAGTATTCTACTATTCAATCTATTGCACCGAGAGCTTGGAAAGAAAGGTATACAGTAAAAATACATGCAAATCTTTATCGAGGAGAACTATGCTGAGTTCCTCCAATCTAGTGACTTTTTTCTCTAATGACATCGTGAGCACACACAAACCGGTCGCCCTTGTCTCCACCTGCAGTAGCCAGTTCCGCAGTCCTGGAAAGTAAATATTGAGAAAGGTCTGTGCCAAGATACAGAAAATGATGACGGCTTTGTTTTTATCTTTCCTGGTTAGTTGACAATCAGTAAGATCCTACAAATTTCCTCACTTTCTATATGTATCAATCACGCGCTGCTGAACTGCCATCATTGATGGAGCTCTGTCAAAATAAGTTATTTGCTTCTAGATTTCCTGAATAATGTGCGAAACCCTAATTTTCTTATCCTATCGTATAATCAATTAATACTTTTTTCTCTCAAAAAAGATAAATCTAGCTGGAGCATATCTACAATACATTAAATCACTTTGAAGCAGACAAGCGCAAGTTATGGCAGTTTTCTATCATACCACTTCGTCTTACAATCAACTAACAACTTCACTGCAAATGGAGAAATGGCTTACCTGCCACTGACATGATGTAATGCAAGCAAATCGGGCTGCCTTTTCAAGTATGGGGGTATCCATTCTGGCACATGTCGTCAAGATAATGCCGGGGTACGACACGTCGACGATGGCGAATAGTAGCAAGCAAATGAGGAGAGGACTCATTTTCAGCTAAACCAAGGTTTTTTCTTTAGTTTTAGAAATTCAACGAAACTGAGATCAGCTGAGAGATGTTTGGTCATCAGAGGGTCATGACATAGTTTTCGAATAACTTTTACGAGACGGGAATTTCCGAAAACACGGCTCTATACAATTGTTGCAATCTTTTTTAGACTTTTCAGTGATAAACATCTCCTTCACCTCGAGACCTGATAATGGAAAATACAGTAGGCCAGCGCGAATCAGGGGCCCGTATGCGCAATGCATGCATAATGAGCTTACCCACAGTAGACCTTTCAACAAAACCGAACCACCATTCACCCGGTTCTCATCATTCACTGTTTACCAGCAAATGACGTCCTTGCTGCTACCCACTTCTAATCATACCCATGTGGGTAGGATTCTCGACATTTCCAATGGTACGTGCGGGCCCAGCGGACCTTTCACATTGTGTATTCCTTCCTACTTTCTGTATACATATTGCACAAGTACCACGCAGAAGCTCGAACGAATACTTACCAATGAGATTGAGAGGAGCTGCTGACGATGAGTTTGTCTGACATCTGACGGTGCTCGGCCCTTTATTTTATACCGTCTCAACCAATAATTAAACAACACCCGGGCATCTTGATTTTATCGGATTTCTATTCAATTATTCTCCATAACGTCTTTCTGAAAGATGGCGATAAGTTTAATATGGTATTAATGCCTCTGTTCGCCTCTATTCACCACAATGTATCCCATTTTCAAAATGCCTGAGTTTCACGAAAAATTGTTAAACAACCACGAACAGAAGAAAGTTCCTATTCTTTAATATTCATCCTCCAGAAGCCCTTTCTCAACAATGACAGCAAGAAATGGGAGAGATTCGAAAAAAATCTGTCCTCTAGTCCACTTATCCATTACATCTTTTCAGAGCAGGGGATGTCATCGTGGGCACAAGATAAACCATCTCGTACAGTTATGTACTCTGCAAATCGGTGCTTAGCGAATTTCATCTGAGTCCTGATCAGGGGTGTGCGGAATTTTCCGTTTTCCGTTTTCCGCCCATTTTTGGCCTTCCGTTTTACGTTTTACGTTTTACGGGTTTTGGGCCCGGAAACGGAAAATCGCGGAAAACAATGGAGTGAGAGGAATCGTTGTTTTCGGTGTACTTCCCTATCCTGAAGAGGGTTCTCGTGTTTCGATGCGCAGTGTACATGAGTTCACAACAATGGCGCAGAAATTGACGTCTAAACGCCACGAAGTTTGAACTATTTTGTTTCTTTTTTTGTCTCAGCTGCAGGGTAAATGTCTCGTCGCGGTTTTGCTGGTCTTCAACGTAGTTCCAAATATACCATTCAAGTGCCTTGCTCTCCTCAATAATCTCAAAAAAGGAAAAAAAAAAGGTTACACAGAAGTGAAAAGTGGACTCATACAAAATTTCCATGGAACTGTAACCTGCCATGGTGAGAGCATCAAGCATTCTTGCGAATCAACGCATGATGTAGGCCTTCTTTCAGCTTGACAAAAGAATAAGGCAACACCGTAATTGTCACCGTTTTAATTGATCCCCAGCTTCACACTGGCGCCGCTGACGCTGATGTCTTGCGCAATGCTGGGGCTGCTTGTGTTTCACGTTCCCCACACGCTGTTCTTCTTCTCCTTCCACCTTCGCTGACTCGCCCCAACGAGATCCGTTGTGGATAAAGTGATCCTTCTCGGATCCTAAGCGTATTAATAATCAAAGTTACATTTTTGTCTGAATTTTTGCAGAATATGTCAGTAAAGCAAGGAAGTCGCACTTTTGACACTTTACAGCTTCTCGTATACTTAAACATTCAATGACAAAGATGCTTACCGATTATATAACTCTGATAATATCCCGTGACTAGGTGAAGGATAAATACTCCTCAATCTACCTATATTCTAGGCGTTTGAAGTACGTACCATCAGTGGGCTTGAGGGTACTTAATTACTTGAAAGAGTCACCACTTATGCTCATCAAGAAGATTCCTAGAAAATCTAATGTTGAAGATGACCTTTGGTCACAAACCTATGCGTGGGCAAAATTTTCCTTTTTCCGTTTTACGCTTTCCGTTTTCCGCTCATTTTTGGCCTTCCGCTTTTCGTTTTACGTTTTACGGGATTTGAAATTTTACTTCCGCACATCCCTGGTCCTGATCCAGCCACCTTGTATGGTATATTCGGCCATCTACATGACACAGTCTACCCCATTGTCGCTAGGTTCGCAAATGGTCAATATTTTCATCTGCTGGACAACATCACAAAGCTAATTCTAGAAGAACGGTCGTAGAGGTAAAGGCTGAATTGATCAGCTCTGATAGAGATCGAAGGTCGAAAGAGTGGGCAAGCTTGTGACTTCCAAAAGTAAAGAGCAAGCGAGTAGAATTCTTTCCGCACTATTTATCAGCAACGGATGTGTGCGTCCTCTTTGTATCACCCACCATGAAGAAACAGAATGTTTACACCGTTCAGGCAGAACCGTTAAGCGTGTACTAGTGGTACATAAGTAAGGTGATGCGCTTTCCCGTGCCTAATTGGTCCAACTAAACTTCAGGAAATTCTCTCAAACAATTTCTTCATAGTCTACGTGATAGAACGAAAATGTATGCAACTTGTATAAGAGATGGTGTTGAATAGAGATAAACAGGGGGATTACTATTAGATTGGTGCATGAATAATGCGGCTTTTTTCGCCACTCTTTTTCTCGTAAAAATTAAGGCTTTTGGACGGTTTTTTTTTCATGTAAATGATCCTCTTCTTTTACTTAGTAACGGTACTATCGAGAATCATATCCATATTCATCACGTCATGCTCTACCACTTCCGGAAAGGTGGGAATGCAACACAGTTATTCCGCGATCCCAAAGAAATTTTAGCTGAAGAAAAATTGGCAAAGCCACGTCAAGACACATTCGAGTAGCTCAGGTAGGGAGATACAATCCTACAGATGAAGAAGGAATAGCTCGAAGATCAGATTTCGACGACCAGGAATTTTTGGAAGCAATGGAAGGGAAGGAAAGTCGATTGACGAGATACCTTGAAATCGAGCCTGCTCGCCTTGCAGCATATTTTTTGAGATACAAAATTTCATAGACTTTGAATCAGAAAAAAGAAAACGTATGTGAACTGTAGAACACACCTGGCTGCAGACGTACAACATTCGTCGGGCAACTTCAAGAGCTGGGTTGCAGAAAACTGATGTCGGCTTGTTTCCCTCACGAAATAACAGCCTTGCAAGAGTGAATGTGTGTCAGTCTTTGCTGCTGCGTCCACACACAACTTTCTCCGCCAACTCATTACTGGATATGAGAGTTGGAGGCTGTATGTCAACCGTACACAGTTATCCATTTATTGGCGTTTTAAGGTAAGCCTGCTGAGACCTTAGTAACCCACTAGTTTTTTTTTGCTACACTAAATTTTAGGCTGTTGATCCAGCTTTGCTATAAACTTCGGACCTAAAATTTAGTTCATGGTAGCCTTTACTTCCACTTTCTATTGCTTGGCAGCATTGTTGATCCTGCGTAAACCAGAGAGTAACAGGTGTAGCGAAGGGTGAATTGTTAAGGCGGTGGATACCTAACTTCCGAAAATTCACCCCTAGACTGCTCATTGCTTACCACTGCTTGAGTAGTGGCATTCCCCAGTGCCAATCGCCTGTGTTTAGTGGTAATACCCGAAGGCTTCAAGCAGTGTGTCTACCAGCTACTTACTCCTAAAGGTCCTATTAGTTAAGGGCAGGGCATGGATACTGGACTGCGTATGCAGCTATGTGCAGATGCGCCAAGCTGGCCTGCCGTATTTATTGTCGTTGTAAAGAGCACCAATTGAGTGAATGAAATAAATAAATAAAAATACGATCATGTACAGAAAGAAGTTGGCTTCCGCGTGGCGAGCCACCTCCGACGCAGCCGAAAGGAGAACTGCACGAAGGAAGGTTGCTAATTATTTTGTTGACTGGTATCTATTCACAATAAACTGAAATTTCCTTGAAAAAGTAGAAATATGGTGCAAAACTTTCAGACCAACCTAATAATTTTTCGACTTCTTTCTTTCCAATTGTGATGTCTGTTATTCGGATAGTTCCTTATATCCATAGCTGACAACGGAAGGATACCGAAATGACCGTAACCTTAAAGACAGTGTGTCACCTTGTTTTCTTGTCTGAGCTTTTACCAGATTCTAAATCTGCTCGACACGCTGAATCCGATGGTATACCTAAAATGTTACAAAAAGTTCTTTAAACCCTACATTTAAACGTTTTTCGGGAGGGAATTTGTAACAGTATGTCGAGCTGAGTGGACGCGTGAAGCCGTTGATCTCATCGATCGGACACCTCTAGACGTGTCTGCCAACACTGCAAACGTGGTTGGCAGCCAGCAGATTCACGGATCGCTCCACCCAGGTAGTCCGTGAACTGCACTTCCGGACCCTCCGAAAACGGGGTTTTCGTCATTTCTATGGGCTTTGACAGCTTTAATATTCTTGCAGTTATTATCGACAAATAGCACACAAATGACAACAACTACAATCAATCAATAAAAATTCCAATAATATTGATAATTTTTCAATAAGTTTCAGTGATTATGACATTTATCGCAAATATGGAATTATAATACAATTTGACATAAATTTTAGAATATACGTGAAATTATCTTATTATCATACTCTTGATGTATTTTTATCGATTTTTCAAATAAAAGTGATACAGTATCCCTACCGTAACCCGCGAATTTGGTTATAAGGTACAAAATGATAATTATATCCAAACTCGGTGGGTGAAATAGCCCCCGTGGGCAAAGTTTCAGGAGATTCTGAGTACGGGATCCTCGTTTTTGAGGTGCGACCCACCGGTGGGTCCCTTGGTCCGTGATGGCCGCAAAGATGGGACCCAGCCGTGGATCCCATTGTCGTCAACGTGTCAATGTTAATCATGCCTCTTTAGGTGTTCCTAAAGGGCCTTGCATACATTTGCCGCAGCGGCGGCAAAACAGGGTGCGCGACAAAAGTTGTCGCCTAGCGACAAAATACCTCCACTGTCATTCCTTGCCGCACTGCTGAGCGACGTCGCTGGGCGCCACCGCGGCAAAAAAGTAAACAGGCTCTTGTCCCCGAATCTTGTCGCGGCGACGCCGCCGCGACGTCGCTGGCCTATGCTTGACCATGGACGATCATGCCGCAGCGGCGAAGTCTGCGAAGCCCTTAATATTTTCTGGCGAATTGAGAGAGAGCTTTACAATGATTCTCGTTCAAGGAGGAGGAGCTATCCTCTCTCGGAAATTCAGGCAGTTTCGGGACTCGAAAACATTATGTTAGACAGAGAGGAGTAGAGACATTATTGACATTTTGGGACGCGCCGCTATTCTTTAGAAGGACATGAAGAATAATTGAATATACATCCATTGAAATCAAGGTGCTCGAATGTTGTTAAATTAGTGGTTGACTCTGTATATAACGAAGGACTGGAGCGCTGTCACTTGTCAAACAAATTCTTCACCAGCAACATTTTCCTTACCCACCTTCCTGTAAGCAATTGTTTAACATTCACCAACCTGATCGTGCGGCTAACGCCGGACTCTCAGGGTTCTTCTGGGCTCTATTCGCTGGTCTCTCATTCGTGTATGTCTTTCTCTCCACTGAACGCCGGCGCACCACTCTCGCAGATGTGGACCCGTTCAGCAACATCTCTTTCACCACTAAGCGCCGGCGCACCACTCTCGCATGCTTGTCGGTGTTCCTATCATCCGTTCAAACAGTATTCTGCTCTTGATTTCATGTAAGCTTAACAAAATTTTCAAAATAATGTGGCTTTAGTCAGCCGGAACACTCAAGAATTGTGAGCCAAGCTATCTGTCCCGGTTTTCCAATGATCCTCAGTCATTTTATAATATAATCGAACAAGTAATAATGCGCTCAAAACCAGTGCCACGTTGTCGTCATTTGACAAACACTGTTACAGCAAGGAATGAGCCGTCTTCTTTCATGCTTGGTATTCTTAGTCATCGTCAGCGTAGCCCTCTCCTTCAGCATCAGCTGCGAGCTGCTTCCTTTCCCAGGTTTCTGTACTGTCATGTGTAGGTATCAGGTGAGCCATTTCGACTTTTTATTCACTTTATCGCTGCGGAGCTATGACTGCCATGGTCGGTCATATAAACCTGTGCCAAGGTCTGCCTTCATAGTATTAGGATTTCATCTCGTTGCATTCTAGTAGGACTGATCTTTTCTGAAAGGATAGACATGAGGAGGAATAAACAGAGAATGGAGGAGCCTAGAACAGCATACGCACAATTCAGCGCATCCAACGCTTCGGATGCGATTAACCAGTTGGTTACTGACACGAATAACTGTGACATATCACACAATGGCAACATTTCCAGTGTCTGATATTGAGACGGATGTTGATCTTTGCGAATAAGCTTATAAGCTCCAACAAACAAGGTGATTTTCAGAAGGATTATTATTGGGGAACTTCACGGGTTTTAGCGTATCGGGCACCCAAAAAAGAAAAGCCACAAATTCACGAGGCGGGAAATCAGCGAGAACATTCAAAGACAATATGAGACAGGCAAACTTCAAGCTTACTGTACGGCTGGCTGATACTACGAAGTTTCTCCTCGCGGTAGATCCGCGGTTCGTCCGAGGTGGGGAGTTGGTTGGCCACCGCGGGAATAGTGCGGATTTACTGAGGGCATATGCGGTTCCACCGCGGTGTGTGTTTTAATGGTACTAACATGGTGGGTAAATCACTTGGTGTAAAGTGACTTTTGAAGCATGCGCAGGCCATTTCTTACCAAGCGTACTATTAATCATCAACACTGTCACTAATCCTTTTATTGATGCCAACGCAAGCGAACATTACCTGGTAAGGTGCTGCTTGCTACAGTTGGGCTAAAATAGTAAATCTGTGCAGTGCCTGACCAAGAAAGAAAAATGCAAATTTCCTGTGGCATCCCACTTCGCCCTTCCATCTTTTCTCCACCACTGGATTTGAACTTTAGCGACCCTCTCGGATCCATGCCTGGAAGGCCGCCTTCTTATCCACCAGCCATACGTGCCGACACGGTGGTGTGTTTAAACTCATGATGTGTTTTATCAGTTCTACTGCAGATCCACCGCGGGAATGTGCGGGTCCACCATGCGGCATGTGCTAATCCACCGTGGGGAGCAGTGATACTGGGGATCCACCGCGGTAATGTGCGAATTCACCATGGGCATTTGCGGGCATAGTGCGGGAGTGACGTCACTCCCGGTAATGCTGCCCAAAATGTGAATAGTCCTTCTGTAGTCCTGTTTAAGTCCTCATCCGCCTGTTCTTAGGTAATCCTTTCCAGAATCAACAGAAACCTATTTTCTTTCGCCACCTGGCCACGGACTCCGATTCAAAGCCTCGTTTATTTATTCCTTATACAAAGCTCACCTTGTCCCAGGAAGACCAATGCTTATGCCCGGGCGAGATGCATGGGATGGCGGCGCGTGCGGCCACAGTGCTGATGCAAAGAGGAACCGCTGGGTAAACGGGGCGTCGTCGCAAATAGCGCATGCGCAAGCTTGGGTAAGAACGCGTTCACCCATATATATTAGTGATACCGCTACACTTGCTTTACACCCAGACTGAACTGCCATCTCAGGTTCAGGATTTGCAAACAAAATCCTCCCCCCCCCCCCTCCCCTCACAATAGTAGCCGTCGTTTATGGGACCGCAGCGCTGTGGGGCAACTAAATAAGCTTTAATCTATCACTCGAATGTGGGAGAATCTGTTTTTTTTTTTTGCACGAGATAGCTCTTGCAAGAGTTTGTGCATAGATCCCCTTTTTTGTCCAGAAAACCACTGGTGGGGTATCTTACCTAGGGAAATTTTGCGCTTCCCACTTTGAGGTCAAGCCACTAATCTGTGTACATCATTTTAAAGTGTAAACATCAATTCAAGACACTTTCGAAAGAGACAACTACTTAACTCGTCCGAAACATTGCAAAGGCTATAGTTTTTTTTTTAATTGAACTTCCAGGGTTGGGCAAAAGGAAACTGCGTGCGAAGAAATGGAAGAAAAATCTGTGTTTGCAGACATTGATCTGCTAACACTAGAGTAACGAAAGGAAAGCGAATAAGAACAACTCGTCGAACAACAACACATTTCAATAAAGATTCCTCATGGTTTTCTCAATGATTTTGACGACGTTCTCGTGAATCTAGTTTGCCACAGTATTGTTCAAACGTTTTGAGCAAAATTCTTCTGTTCTATGACATCGCCTATTCTTTGGCGTTGTCACCGTCGTCAGGCCGTGGGGGTCAAAAGTACACATATGATCCATCTGCTAAACGCCTTATCTTTCTGCAAAACGGTATCCACGTACTATGCAAATCAGCAACGACTACCGAAATAAAATCTGGTCATCTTCAACCCTATTTGCTGCCAGGACCGTCATGCACATTGGTATTACAGTGTGCGTCAAAATTGTTGGCGCACCTAAGTTGAAGTCTGTAGAGAAGACAAAATGCGAAAACGCTTCACATGTCTATATACAAAATAAAGCTCATGTCTTGGGGACCTAAATAGATGAGCTCTTGTTCAAAGTGGCATCCATCCTCGGGACAGCAGCTACGAAGACGCCAAAGCCTGCACCATTTCCGTCTCTTGTAATGGAGCCGAGCTCAGCCGACGTATACATACACATATACATCACCTTGTGGTAAGAGCTGAGTCAAAATGTGTCTTCAGAACGATGTTTGGATGAAGAACAAAGCACTAAGAATTTTTTTAGAGACAGCACCCGTCGAAACTTTCGGGTCCAATGTTTTGATCGTTTTGGTTATTCAGCAGTTGTCCCAACAATTCTACGAGTGTTGCACCGTCGTAGATATCAGGATTCTCGAGATATAAAGGGATAAACTGTGTGCTGGCGATCATTTAGGATGAGTTGTAGTATGAAACGGATGGGTGGTTCCGCTTACAACTCAGACACTTCATTCGGACGGCCCGCTCTACCATCACCGGCCGGGGAATCATCGGCTCGGAGCCCGGCCGGCAATGGTAGAGAAAACCGGCCGGTGATGGGCCTCCTCTCGACCGGAACTGCTCCAGTTCGAGTGGGTACAGGCACTGCTGCTTGAATTCAAACGCCCGGGACAGCGTTGTCCACGATTGCCCATCAATAGGCCGTCCACAAAGTGACAATCTCTGGCAGCTCTTCCTTTGGTTGTGCACTGCAATCGCCGCTAGTGTGGCTTCGTAGTGATCCTTCGAAGCGTAAAGGCAACGGAAATCTGTTGATTTTAATCAGAAATAGGAAAAAGTGACTCTTCGCAAGGTCCTTGCATGTTTTCGCATTAGAAAGACTGACGATGGAGATGGACGGTACGAGCTGCTCTATATGTAGATGTTCTTGATCAGGTGTATTTGAGCCCGAAAAATAGGCGAAATCTGCTGGAGAATACGCGAAAATTGCTGCGAAACCAACTGGTGTGGCAAGCCTTACTTTTCGTCCGGGGGCACGCATGCCCACACCGAAGAATGCTGCTCACCGGAGAGAATGCAGGAGGCTCCATGGAACACTGTCGGCTCCAATTCTGACGCAGGATCACTTCCGCAAAACATCCAGTTGACGTGCTCCGTATATTATGCTGGGGAACATTCCTCATGTTGGCATGGAATATCCATGTGCATCAAACGAATTTACCAAGCGTTTTTGTGATTATGATGACTGAAATATGGGGAATTTTTTCAAGTATAACCCATTCCTGAAGGTAGAAAAACAATAACAATCTTACTCTTCCTTAGCGTCTGTCCAGGAAAAACACTTCCTTAGCGTCTGTCCAGGAAAAACAATGACAATAACTAGTGAAAAACGGATTTACCAGAAGAATAAACGAAAAATACATGAATTCTGCCCGAATTTACATGAAGTGCAAAGTCGAGCAGATTTCGCTTATTTTACACGTAAATTACAACAGATTCTACTCGAATCGACAAAAAATGGCGAATTCGAGCAAAGGTCACATAATTTACGTGTGTTTGTCTCGGAAATAAATTTTCGAAATAAACACACGTCAAATAATCGGAACCTGCTCAATTTTTCCTGAGTAGCTGACCCAGAAACCAACATATTCAACTTTATTCCTGTTTGTATAACTTTTCTTCAGTTCATTCCGTCCGTCCTCCGAGGGCGGTTGGTTCCACGACAGCTCGCCTATTGCAACGAGCAAGAAGCGAGTTCCTATCAAGAATAGCGGCGCGGAACGGAGGAGACTCCAGCCCAACCCGTATTAGGCACACATGGGTTGTATGCCTTTGTTTTCGACAGATCGGTTGCGCGCATGCCAATGACCAGCAGGAGCAGAAGAAAGTCGAAGACTCGATCATTTGATGAAACTGCGAGATCTCGACAAAAGGAAGCGAAGGAACTTGGCGAAGCTGGACCACTCTGCTCGATGCGTGTACAAGCAGATTTGCTGGACTCTTCGCGAAGAAAGTCAGACACACTGTGTGCTATCGCGATAAAGAGAAATGAATAAAGAATAAAGAATAACTTTTCTTGCAAAACTAACTAAACTACGGATCAAAAACATTTGAACAGCATTCTTTCCTACATTTAGCCGATTTATCACTAATTCTTCGCTGGAACTCCTTTCAGTACAGTGGCCTTAACATACATATACTTATTATTATGCAACCACTTTTCCCTGTGCGTAAATACCAAAGTTTACCCATGGTTTCAAACCGCCTCCTTCTTCGCCATATCAGCACCGAGTTCGCTGGTTGTTTTTTATAGGGAGGGTTCAAAAAGTAGCTGCTGCGCTGTGAATTCTAGCGAGCTACGACTTAATTTCTAGAGATTTATAACTGGAAGAGAGCTGGATTTTTGAGGACTTTTGAGCTTCTAGATTAAAGTAGGCAGTACAATTTCTTTTAGAAATGAGACAATACATTTCAGATCGTTCTCTCCCTTCTGCTTGTAATCTTCTGAGTTCATCCCTCTTATTCTGTGTTTTCTTTTACCTGGACGATTTGTTTGTTTCATTGATTTGTTTTAAGTTTGACACATCATTGTAGCTGACTTACGATAAAAAAAAATAAATAAATACGCACAGGCAATGCAGCCAGTCTATGTGTATTGCTTATCGTAGTCCATTTCAATCGTTTTCTGATGTTATCATCTTGTATGTTCACTAAGGCAACGTCATTGCTGTTTACGCTTCCAACTCTTACTAACAGTGGAACTTACAGTGTCATAGATAAGCATACTTTTTGTACTACTCTATGTATGACATCATTTAAACGTCTAGGACTTCTTTAAAACTCTAAATAACACAGCATGCAAGCATATGTACAGCAGCGAGATCACAGCCATTGAGCAGTTTTGAGTGACTAATCGTCACAAACAGATCGTTAAGGTATGTCAGCGATAAGAATCAAAAAGGTGTATCCGCTCTAACACCGTTAATACCCTCAGTGCTGTGCTTTCAATATGTATCTATCAAAGTGCACACGTTGAATCGTTCCATGACTATGCCTCATCACTGTGATAGACGTTAACATGGTTAAGAGGCTGTAAAATGCGAAGGTATAGCTACTGATAAGCGATGCACGCAGTTCTTGCACTCGACCTGATCGATACATGTTCAGCATCTCAGCTTCGCTCATATTGAGCTTATTAGTAGTCGATGTTGGATCCAACACATTTGTAAGTGCAACATTTCCTTTGTATTGCTTAATTTTATCTCTTATCCGGGAATTTACCTCTTTCAAATTGGATTAACATGTGTGGCAGATGTCTAGAAAAGAATTCGCCTCATTGTGCGCAATTTCTTTCTCAACAAGACACGGAAAGCTGAGAAACATGAAAAGTAGTCCCGAAATGTCTATTATTTTCAGCTTCTATTTTTTTCTCCAGGAATTGTGCCATGTTAGCTAAAGTGATGCTATTTTACTAGTTCTATGGCATTTAAGTCTTTTTTTCTCTACCACGTCTATATCTCCTTGTCTTTTTCTAAAGATGAGAAGAACAAAGTAGTGCGTCAACAAATATGTAAATGAAAGAAAACATGTGAGTATGAATGAAGCAGCATTTCTTCATACATAGTTATCCTGTAGTCGCCTTGCCGTGATTATATGCAGATTACGGGGTTTTCCATGAAGTTTGGATTTGTAAGGTTCTTCTGTAATGAAAGCTTAGCAAATAAGCCGATGATATGAAATATGAGATAAAAATAAACTAAATGAAATATTTTCATTTTTGAGATTCTGGCTGTATAGATCTCCCTTTCGAAGGACGCCCTCCATCCTCTCCACCCTCTCCTCACTCCCAACCTCCACCTCTCTCTCCCCCCTCCCCCGGAAATTCCAAAATGAATTCCAAAAATCCCTTCCATGCCATGTTCACTGATACGCCTAAGTTTCAGAACAGACTTTTTCCTCGTATTTCCTCGTCAAATTTGTCGACACAATACCAAAATGGTTGAAGAAACTTCACTGCAAATAATTTCCATCTTTCTATTCCAGGAGAGACGTATAGAGAGCATAGCTCATAGTAAAGTGTCATGGCGGTGAGATGAACTCCAAAACTCACCACCAGGCTCTAGGAGATGATTGCGTGGCGGCTGACATCCTTGGAGTATAGGATAGCAGATCACTGCCACCCGCGTCACTGCTAGAGCATGCATGTGGCAGTAGAGGAGATCATCGCTCTGTTAGGAACTGATCGCCTTCTCACGGTGTGGAAATAGTGAGAGAAGCGAGAAGACGCAGAGCGAGACGACCGGGGTAAATAATTCTGCGTCTAATTACTTCTCGCACTATTTCCACTGCATGAGAGCGGATGATCTCCTCTGCTTCCACATGCGTGCTCCAGCAGTGACGTGGCTGGCGATGATCTGCTATCCTATTATATATCCCCAGTGGCGGACGCAGAAAGTGGGCGGGAGAGGGGGGGGGCTTGAGAAAAAATGAGGTCTCCGCCGTTTTCGGGACCCAGAAGGAAAATAAAATTAATAAAAGCGTTAATTGTAATAATTAATAATTAATGAAAGTTATATTTAGAATAATAATAAAAATTAACAAATGAAAATAAACTAATACGAGATTTTTATTTGAATTGTGAAATAATTTCAAAAGTCATCCCCCCCCCGAGGATTTCTGAATACACAATAAGATTTCTGAATACGCAATAAGCGAAGCCAACTCTTCCATTTTCTGCTATAGTACACTGCTTCGCGAATACAAAAATGGCCGTTATTCTTCTATAGATGGACACAGTACTTCAGTTATCCCATCTGAATAATAAAGCTCATCCAATTCGGGATCCTCAGAAATAATTGAAATCTGTATAAATTGTTCCATATCCATTGCGAAGTAGTTCTACCGCTGTCATTTATCTTTCGTGGAGCAGTCCTTTACGGCGGAGTTACTCTCTCCCGGTTTCCCTCAACCTTGAAAAAGTGGTTTTTCACTATTACTTACACTATTACTATTACTTACACTTACACTTATCGTAGTTTATCTTCGAAATTTATGCAAAACGTTGCCGGATGCCTTCCTGGACTACCCGAAGGAGATCACGGGGGACGTTCCAAGCAGTGAACCCCAAACACTGCGATACTTAACTCTGGATCTCCAACGGAGTGGAACCAGCGATAGGGACAGATTGCAATCTGCCGCTCAAACCACTGAGCCATCCGGGCTACTTTTAATGTTGAAGTTTGTTCGATAACTGCAGCAGTCGTAGGGAGCATACTATATGTATTTGCAGAACGGGGGCACAGGGCAGGATTCGATCCCCTGACCACCAGAACGTCGATCATTCGCTCAACCCACTGAGCTATGCGCGCACGCGATGCAACATACAAATAGTGTCCAATCTTACTTACACTTACACTTATCGTAGTTTATCTTAGAAATTTAGGTGAAAAGGGAGTTGGGTGGGGCCACTCCTGTGAAGCGATGCCTTAAACCCATTCTTAAGCATAGGGTTAGGCTTATCTACCCTGTCTACTGGACTAAAATTGTATTTTTCTCCGCTTTCTCCCAAGCTCGAGTGATTTAAAGCTCATTAATACCGGGGCGCCGGAGGGTGGCGGCGGCCGGCGCCCACCGGCGCCCATTTGCAGTGGCTGCCGGGCCGGACTATACCTCATTCGCTGCAGAGAAAATTACGCTACCGCGTCGCTCCAAATCCGCGCAGCGGCATTCTGGACGAGCATCAATGTCTCAGCTAAAATGTGCCAGTTATCGTCACGATGAGTGCCCTGATTATTTTCCTTTCAATGTGAGGATATATCTTGATTTTTTTCTGGCTTAATTACATCTTGAATTCTAACACGAATGATTTGCATCGAAAGTTATAAATAAATTACTTCTCGTGCCTACGTGAACTACAAGAATACTACTCGCCATGTGTATTAGCTCTCTACATGCAAGGAGCGTTGAATAATCTGTTTGGCTGGATTTTTCTTCCACCAGAAAATTATCAAAAAGGATTGTAGGCGCAATTAATCTTTGGTGTTTTTTCTTATCCGGAAGCCGCGGAAACATTCCAATCTCAGCGCAAAGACCAGCTCGCCGACGACACCGTTTGATAAGGCAACACTGCAAATGTGCTTCCTCCGAAATCCCCACGAGGTTCCAGTGCGAGCAGTAGTTGAAATGACATGTTCGTTTTGTAGTTTGGCCACGCCCACTTAGATGACGAATTGACGAATGAAATATGTGGTTCAGGGTCGATTTCGCTTCACTTCGGGGCTGTTGCTGCACATTTACTGCGCAAACAGTACTGTATACGTACGAAGGTACTTCATAATATACAGCGTCCTTATTCGCGGAGAAGAGATCCCATTCCTTCCCATTCCTGCTGTATCCTGCCGACAATCTTTCCTATTACTCTGCAGCACCCGTATTCATGAGCGCACCTAGGAATGTGGAAATCTACCCGCTTTTCCGAGGAGAAATTTTTCGTGTTAATATGGGTGCACTATTATCAAGCGACTTGTTTCAATAAGCGGTGATAGGTAATGGTAAAGATGGCGAGAAAACTCTGGGAGAGCGGAGAGCTCAGGACCTTCTCGTGAACTTTGCTGAATGCGGGGGAAATCTTCTATTTGTCAGTGCCCCAGGTAGAGGAGAAGCAGCGTTTTCTGCTAGGAAGGACGAAAATTTACACTGCATTTTGGATATTTTGGCCAGGAATTCGAGGGAAAATTACCCTGCTTGGCAGAGGTGGGCGTGGCTATTCCAGAGGGGCGTGGCTTGGCGGGAATATTGCAGTAATTTGTTTAGTATAGTCTTCACAATTTCTATAGACTCTTCATAGAACAATATAGCGTCACAAAATGAGCTATACCTTTGCAAAGAAGATGGAAATTCAGTGAAATACTGACAAGCATGGGAAATTTTAGATTCGCAAGTGAATCCTTCCCAAGAGAACAAAAAAATGGTGGCTTGCAATCTCCACTTTTTCCTAATTAATTGATTTATTTATTTATTAACTACTGCACATTTTTTAATGTTTCGAAACCTTGAGTTTTTTTTTCAGCGCAAAACCTGCCGCACAGCTTTGCAGCGAGGTCGAAATGTGATAGAAAACACTGCCCCAGCGCTGGTTCAGGAGGAAACCACACGATTCCGGCGGAAAGTCTCGGAACGAATAAAAGAAATGATGAACGCTGAGGTGAAGATCCCTTTAGATCACTAAGGGGAAAACTGCAAATTTCTCTATTTTGCAGGTTTTCTCCCCTGAATCACTCACCTTCATCAAGTATGTCGAGAAATACGTAGTTGACGCTGGTCCTGGGACGACGCTACCACCTTGTCCTGAACCGAATCGTACAATGTTCACCACACTAGCGCCAAGTACTGTACGAACAACCACTGTTGTGACGAGTTGTAGCTCTACGGCTGCTTCAACCACAGCTGGGACAACTGGCACAGCTGGAACTCCTGCATCAGCTCAGACAGCAATTTCATCTGCTAGGACAACTAGCACAGGCGCTGCTGTCACTTTAGCTGGAACCACAGGAGCAGGCCAGACGACGACTGACACAGCTCAGAGTGCTTCTAAATCTGCGACAACTGTTCCTGTTCAAACGACAACTGAATCCACGACGAATCAAGCTGTTTCTGAACAAAAGGAGAGGTTAGCAGTAGACGATGGAGCTACTCAAGCCACTACTCCTGGAGATGGCTCCACAGTGGTGTCGACGTCGTCTGAAGCAAGTAGCAGCGCTGCATCGTCGTCGCAGCCTACGGACGCAGCTACGGTTTCCTCTGGTGCAGGAACTAGCTCTGAAACGCCGGCTTGCGGTGCTCAGGATACAGTTGAAGGTACTTCCTAGTTGATTTTCGTGCAGTTACTATATAATATGTGTGTTATTCAACGTTACTCATTCAGTGTGGAAAAGTTGGGGATGTTGTGCATCTTAGGAAGGAAAGGGGTGGGGCCGCTGTTATGTGATTGGTGCGTTTGAACACCCATTCCTATTCTATGCGTTAGCTCATTCCTACTTTCGTCTTTGACTATTTCATTTACAGTGTAGCTGCGTGGGTGTCCACATTTGCCACCGTAAGCTGTAGCTAACGTAATAGCTGTTTCTGAACGAGTGAACAATAAGTCTGCCCGAGGTCCTTCACTGCACCAATCGTGCAGTAGCGACTCCGCCCATTTTACTTGTACCCAATTTATAATATGTTGACATCTTAATTTGTCCCAGCATTCTGTAATTGATATAACTATGAATCCGGCACCGGATTCCCAAGGCTCTTCAATGCACCAATCGTATAGTATAGGTCCCTCCTTTTTTCCCATAGGATTTAGCCATAGCTACGACGTCCAAATTCTGCAGTGTGTACTGTGATTGCGCGCAAAAAAATGAACGAGTTGGCCGTGAAAACGTAGTTCTTAGCTGTTCTTGAATAAACCAACCACGCGACAGAAACTCCGCCCCATTTGACCTCATTCACCATACCCGAATATCGCAGTTGACCCAATACACCGTTACTTTCCATCTTATGCTATGACATTATCAGTGCATCAATTCAGGTTCGAAGAGGTCTTTCGTAATGCCAACATTGTACAGCTCGGCACCTGAATCTGATCCATTCTACAGCTGGATGAACTCAATTTATGTGAGCAATCAATCGATGATTCCACATTCATGTCCTATGAGGGTATGAATTTCAGGAGTACATGTTCAAAGAAGAGGAAATATGCGACCAGCCACAGTTCAAAGACCTGAACTCTATCACTGAGGACCAGCTTTATGGTTTTCTCGCCACCCTGTCTGCTGTTCATCCAGGTCAGCTTTCCTGACACGGTATTGCACAGCATAACAGTACATTACCTGGAGTCTGGAAAGGCAAAACTACGTTTTTTTTTTCTGAAGATCATATCTTATATGGTCTTCTTTTTCTCAAGATCATATCGTATATGGTTCACATCATAAAGGTTTTTTGAGGGGACTAGCATGAAGAATAAGTGTCTAGCAGTGGCGGACGCAGGGGGGGGGCCTCCCCCAGTATGGGTCGGCAAATCTTTGAAATTATTATTTTATTATTTTACAACACATATAAAAATCTTGTATTACTTTATTTTTACTTATTTGTTTTTATTATTATTTTTAATATAATTTTTATTAATTATTTATTATTGTAGTTAATATTTTTATTAATTTTACTTTCCGACTGGGTCCCCAAAACGGCGGAGACCCCACTTTTCTTCGCACGTCCCCCTCCCGCCCACTTTCTCCGCCACTGGTGTCTAGCTCTATAAATCTCCACTATTTAGGTCCGTTCTGTTCTCTATGCGATCGATTCATGAACGAGCTACGAGAACGCGTTTTCGTCGTCAACCCTTTGTGGGGTGTGAGTTTTCCTCTTTACAACAATTATACGCCTAGTTCCGTGTAAAGAGAGTTATGGCTGAAATGGGGGAGTGGCCAAGATCTGCGAATGGTGGTTTCGTCCGAGCAATCGTAGAAATCGGCTTGTGCGAGTTCTCTCTGCATTACGCTACATACCCGTATCATTGAAGAACTTTGTACGAATTTTTACCGTACTGATTCGATTTTATCACTAATTCATTCTATGGCATATACTGCATAAAGTGGACGTCAGTGGCGGTGGCCCATTCGCGGCCTCGAGAAGTACGCAGCGCGACCGCGCCGCGCGCACCGGGATCGCTGTCGTCTGCTGCCGGAATGGGGCTCGTCGCGTTTCTTACCCAGACAGCCGGGTAATTAGAGGTACGAGCCAAGTGTGAGTGCCATTGGCAATCACCGGTACTGTATCCGACTTATTGATCTCACACTAGTCCCACCCCTTGTCCGCCTCCTCATCGCGTCACCGCGTGCGATCGCCGCAACGCTTACAGAAGCTCTATGCGCAAACTTTTCGCAAAAAGAAAAGAAATTTAGAGTACGGTGCCACAGAAGCAAAAGGGGATGTTTCCTTGCTGTTTTAACACGTTCGACTGAATTTGAAAACTTGTACTTCTTTCTAGGAGTTTAGAATGAATTTGAAAACTTGTTTTTTTTTTCAAAGTTCAGAATTACAGAGTTTTTTTTTCTGAGGAAAAGTGCCTATTATGGCTTTGTTCAATGCTTAACTGCAGATTAGCTACTTTTACAACTTTTTAGTTACCTTTTTTTGGATTTTAGTTATGCCTATATGCAAAATATTTGGTGACCCACGAAGATTCATTAATTCATCTGAGGTGCGAAAACCATCTCGTAGGTATAATTAGTACCTCTGGGGCTAGCCATAGGGAAAATAAAGGATGGAAATATATCGATGGAGGTATCGTCATAGGTGGAATACCCTGAGAATGAGTCTCACCCAACCTTCACTTTTTGGTCGACCCTGGGACTGGAGAAGTGTTGAGGAAACATGATTAAGTGGTAGCGGCAGAGTAACAGTACTACTGGAAAATATTCGGAGATTGGAGCTGAAGGGAAACTATGGATGAGAATAGACTGGAGAAATAAATGAATTTTTTTGAATTTTCAACGTTTATTTTTGGAAATATCCGGAACCCGACTGCAAAACTCTAATGTGAAAACAAGTAAACACAACATAATGACTTTAAAGAAAAATTCATTTCATGCATAGATTGCATAATATTATCAGAACGGCGTGCCAAATTTCTGAAAAAAATTCAGACCCGCAGAAGTAGGAACCGCGCCGCGCCCCGTCTTGGGCGCAGTAGTGAACCATTTCCAAATGTCAGGTTGCTAGAAAATAGAGGAAGAATTGCTCTTTCTAAAGGTATCCAAATTTTCCTGATTGCTTTTGAATCGACGTCAAAATTTTTCTACCAATTTGGGCTATTTTCGAACTTTGAGTGGATTTTTCAAGATTCATTGAAATCCTTTTCCGGATGTCAGGTTGCCAGCATGTTCAGCTGACGATTCTGCGTCGATTGATACCTGGATGCAGGATGGATCTTCTCTGGGAAGCTCGGAATGGCGACTGGTGAGAACGCTGTAACGGGCGTTCTCATTTGCCCTTGTCTGCGTCTCTTCCATCTCTGTACTTCCTCGTTTTTGCGATGAGAATGCCCGTTATAGCGTTCTCACCAACCGGCATTCCGAGCTTCCCAGAGAAGATCCATCCTGCATCCAGGTATCAATCGACGCAGAATCGTCAGCTGAACATGATGGCAACCTGACATCCGGAAAAGGATTTCAATGAATCCTGAAAAATCCACTCAAAGTTCGAAAATAGCCCAAATTGGTAGAAAAATTTTGACGTGGATTCAAAAGCAATCAGGGAAATTTGAATATCTTTAGAAAGAGCAAATCTTCCTCTATTCCCTAGCAACCTGACATTTGGAAATGGTTCACTACTGCGCCCAAGACGGGGCGCGGCGCGGTTCCTACTTCTGCGCGTCTGAATTTTTTTAGAAATTTGGCACGCCGTTCTGATAATATTATGCAATCTATGCATACTTCGACGCCTTGAGCTAAGTGATATTAGGGGGTTTCTCCCCCCCCCCTCCCCCGGTCGACGCCGCTGGCGTTGAGTGACCTTCACTCAGCCATCTACGATTCCTCTCGCCAACCTTCACTTTCACGGACCCGTTCTCACAACTATTCCACCTATGGGTATCGTTATGCCACCAAAGTGTGTTAACACAAATATTGATCCGAAAAAAGGTTTATTCAAGACTTCCAAACTTAAAGCTAGGATGTTACAAGCTTCATAGGAGTTGAAATTCAATTTTCATGGGAGTTTGTTCGCATTCAAGCAGGATTACTAACTGGCAAGGTAATTCTTTCTTAAAATCTTGAAATGAGTGATTTGGTGGTCAGTTATTGAAAATTACTGACTTACTTGATGTCAATTCGGCATTAAACCTCAATAAGCTTTCCTGATATTCTAGCTCAATTTTTCTTTTATAAATGGAAATCAATTATGCACCATGTTTTCTGTCAAGAATAAGTGTGCTTGGCGATGTTCAGACTCATGACGCTCAGAGTTTAGATGAAGTAGGATGAACCAGGTACTAGCAGGTGGGCCTCCTCCTACTTTGTTCAGTTCATTCCACTTAATTCTAACAAAATTTTCTTGTCTTTGCGGAAATAGAGTACGACTTTTTGCTTTTGTACTGTGTTACATATTTTACTGGTCGTATCCAGCTGATTTCGGTAGTGCTTAAGTTCCGCTTTCTGTTGAAGCAGCGTTTACTTCGATTTGAGAAGAAAAAGTGAGCTAAGGTGTCAGATGTGCTTAGTGGAGTTTACTCTTTAATTGACCACAAGTAGGCCTGGTGCGTGAGTACTACAATACCACACCTCTCAGGTTCCATTACAATATTTTTCTCGATGAAAACTCATTCAGAAAATAAAAGATTTTCGGCACATTCTCCGTTGTTCTTGGATTAGCTTTATGAACCGAACATAAATTTTCCCCGCTTTCCTGGACCCATTTTAACGCTCTTGTGCAATCCGTCGCGTTTCCGGCATCGCGAACGCCGCGCGCGGCAAGATACAAAGTGGGCTGGGCAGGAGGCGGGGCTTAGTGAGATGCCGAATCGGTTGACCTTCCCCAGGCAATGCTTTGAAGAGTCATCCAGCTATCTGGGTAAGAAACGCGGCGGAGCCGCCGGAATGCTATTTCTAGTTCATTTCTTACCGACTCGGTCAAAAATCCTCAAAATCGGATGGAAAGCTGCTAGATATAGCATAACAGCAGCAGAAAACATCATTTATGATGCGCGCGGCGCGGTTGCGCGGCGTACTTTTCTAGGCCGCAGATGGGCCACCGCCATTGACGTCCACTCTACATTTTTCAATTGTTTGCGTGAATTCTTCCACCTCTTTCTCACCCCGATGGGCCGGCTGTGTGCCCTCGCTGCCTACGCGCTAAGCGCACCTCCTAGTATTTTATACTTTCCTTCAGCTCATCATTTGCTATTTTTTTGTATACATACATCTTTTCTCTCGTTGAGTAATATACTCGCACTAAAACCTTCAGAGAGCTACTACAGTAATCCTCTTTCTTCTGCGTCTCTGCCGCTCATCCTGCCTCTTTTAGGAAGATGCTCAATATATAATGCGGTTACTGTACGCGAACATTCCCACAGCAAAAGCATTCTGTTCAGCGGTGGCGCCAGCTTGCTACGACAACTATGAGGCAAGAAGTGAGTTTTTTCTGCAAGAGAAACCAATACCCATGTAATTCCTTGTTGTGATTCAGCACGAAACATCACAGAAGCGACAATTTGCTTGGAATGCACTGCATGCATGACTGCTGGCAATATAATCCAGGTAGTGTTAGAGCGCAGAGAAAAAGAGTGACTTGTTTCCTACGTCTCTGTAACATGTTCCAAGTGAAAGCTTGTTTTTAGCACAGTTTTCTACTGGATGAAGGAGTTGTGGCGGCTTTTCTGCGATTCCTTCGTTCTTCACTTTTCCACAACACCTGCGCTGAACTATGCCTTGTATGGCAACCAATGAATCTGACACTATTTCCCAATGGATTCACCTACGAAGGGGTTTGAATTCCGAGTTATATTCACCTTGCGATCGATACGCATGTTTTTATTGCAGTGTATGGACTTCCTCACCGACGGTTATCAAGAAGTTATCGACATCGCCACCGTAATCTTGAGGCCGGAGCGATTTTGTAGTTTGGTACGTCCTTTCATTATTACTTATCCTATTACGGCAGCAAATCTACCGAGCTAGTGTGTTCTGGATAGGTCTAGACGAGTATCTTACCTTACTCCTGGAGTTAGAAGAACTTATAGATGGGGTGGAAAAGTGGGGAGCCAAGGAAGTGCTTAGAGGTATTAAGCATTAACTTATTTGCTTTGTTACTAATTACTTATTGACTGCTGCGGAAAAGCGCAGTAGGGGGGGGGGGGCATTGTTTGCATTTGAGGACGAGTTTTCCTGTCCAATCAACAGCAATTTTCTGGACCAGTGACAATGACTCGGAGTAACACGGGTGGAAAACTCTTTCTTCAAAGTAGTGCGCACACTTTAAGTGCTCCAATAAAATTATGTAATCATGAATGGGAGGGGGGTGAGGGTGGAGCAAGGATGCTAAACAGAGCAACGATTTCTTGGACGAGTTACCTGAAGAATCTGTAGGCTTGCTGATCGGTAGTAGTAACTTTAGTACTAAATGGTATAGCATTCTTCCTCTTCAAGGATTGCACGGACCATTGGAATTACCCATATTAATCTGCTAACATACGCAAATTTGTCTATTACATGGCACCCACCGAAATATTAAACCGTGTATGACGTTGTTTAACCGTGCGGCTCACCGCTGAGCTACGCCCTTTTTCGCATTGTTCAATTTGTGGACCATTATGCCTTTCAGCGGATTCCTTGGAATGATTCCAATAATATATATGGGTCAATATGATTATGAAAATACATACTGCAATTTTAATAAAAATATATGAGAGAATTTCGGAGCAGAGAACCACAACGTAAGAGAACACTGGGTTAAGCCCAGGTGTTAACCATTGGTAATCATACCCACATCTACATATGAGACTTTCCATGCTTCCATTGATGCATCCGAGCCCATGTGTTCTTAAAATAAAGTATTTACAAGTTAGTTGTCCGAGAATTTCCAATTGTGTGTAAAGGACATCATTTGATGGGATAGCGAATATCGCGGTTGTAACGAAAGCTTGACACTTCCAGGATAAAAATTATTTGGGAGAGTGTAAGTGAGAGAATGGGCGAGTTTCCCTTGCACAAGTGACATACGGACGAGTTTTCCCCTATGCTGGTAAAGCTTAATGATCTATCCATCTCTGGGAATACTTGACTTCTTAACTAGCGTAGTTCAAGGGAAACGGTATAGTGGAACCCGGGAATGGGTGGCATCACGAGCGCCTTATCGCCTTGGCAAAGTGGGCGGAGCCTATTCACTATAGTTTCAACAGTGCATCTATCATCTATTTTTTTCTATATTTTTACTATTTTTTTAAAACAGGAGCTGCAGTGGTGTGAACTGAACGAGATGCCAAACATTATGCACTGCCTCTATGAGCTCTGCATAGAATGTAAGTGATACCTTACACTTGCATTATTGACTTGTACACGACTTCTGAGACAACTCCCCTGTTACAGCACTGGAGGACACTCCTCAAACGGCCTGGTTGTGTTCACTGATTCCTGATACGCCAGTCATGGCTAATCAGTTCTTGAATATCCAGCAAACCAAGCGGACAAAAACTCGGAAACCCTATCATGACAAGTTTCTGAACGAGATCCGACATGACGAGTTATAACATTATTGATTGATTGAGATTGCTGTGGACATTATTGATCGACAGTGGTTGTTGCATAAATGGACAAATTGATTACTATTGATGCATAAAAATTGAGATTGTATTGCTGTTTTCCTTCATTTTTCTGGTCTGTTTCTTTTTTCTTCTCAATATCTCTCCTTATTTTCACTCCTCTACCTCGTTAAGCTGTCTATACCCTACGCTTCCCTACCCTTCCCGTCTACTCCCCCGCTTTTCGTGTTATGCTCTGCATCTTCTCCTTTCCTCATTTTTTTCACCACATTCCATTTTTTCTGACCTCTTAACCTCTTTTACTCTAGCAAGCTTAGTCGAGAAGCTTTGCCAAATCTTTTCTGCAAACATATACTCGTGCAACTACTGTTTCGCAATATCTTCGCTTCAATTCTCCCAGGGGTAAACATCTCCCGTTCCACGATGAGCACGGCAGTAGGCAAATACTACAAGTAGCATGGAATATTTGTCCTAGAAGTGGTTATCAGGGATAGAAGAAAGAGAGAGTTATCTTATCTGGAATCCTGAGAGAAATTCCAGCATTTGTGAAAAACTCGACGGTCTCAGACATTCATCATCCAGCGTTGTTCTGGTGGGTAAAGGTGGGCACGAACGCATCATTGGAAGGATAGGTAATCTTACACTCATTGGTTGCAATTGGGTATCGACAACATCATCTAAGGGTAAAGATGTTGGTAGGGATATGTAGGCCAGCTGAAGGGTAAATTTAGGTACGTCAACATACTTACCATGAGTAATCTCAATGCTGGACTCGAGCTCCGTTCGTGCTACCTCTGATAACTAAGCAGCACGAACGCAGCCCGAACCGCGTAAAGGTTCTGGTAGAAACCCTAGCAGCAACAGTTACCATTTGCTGCCATCCTCCCCTTGATTGCTGCCGTCCCTCAAAGATTGCTGCTAAAAGGCCGACAGATTGAGCAGCAATCGAGGGGACGATGGCAGCAACTGGCAGCCGTTGCTGCTAGGGTTTCTACCCGAACCGTTTGATCTGCGTTCGTCCTGCATAGTTATCAGAGACGGAGATGGTGTTGTACAGAGTTATCATTTCGATGGTCCAAATTTGCAAACCCCTAGATAAACTTTTATTGAGAATTTGGACCAAATGTAGCTTAACAGTGTCGATTCATCTACTGAGGTATCCTTGCTTAGGATCATCATGATCAGTTCAGAGCAGAAGTGTCATCTGATCAATTTTCAAGATGATATTCGGCAAGAGAAACTAGTACGGGTAGTCCTGCTGCAAGTGAGATTCGTAAATTCAAGGCGACCGGTCTGGTATCCTACAAGTAGCGGTGTATTTTGAGGAATATCGATGGAAATTCCCTGCTCAGGAACATCCTGCAATCTGCCGGCGTTTCCAACACATCACACTCTGGTGACGTCATCCATCCTGTCCAGGCTTACACGCTGGAAACAGGAATAATTAACAATGCCAGCCAACTTTTCTGCACGTCCAACTGGGCTAGACACCACTCGAAAATAGCACTGTGGCAGGAGAGACGCAGACAACGTGGGCGATGAGATAGTGCAGTTTTGATGAGGGCAGTGCGATAGAACCGATGAGAGAGTGCACATTCGTGGGAGTGTTCGAAGTGCCCCGGGGGCACATCGATTTCGGACAATGTTCGTGCGCTGACTTCCGGTAATTCGTCGCGCCGACACGAGAACCGCTTCGAAAATTGCTTGACCACACTGGTGGTGTGACGCTGGTCACACGCAATTCTTCCGCTTAGCACTATTTCAGCAAAGTTACTACTGCTGCACTGGTTAGTAGTGACCCAGCAAAGTCTTGGACCATTATTTCCAAGCTATCAGTGTTTTTGTGTCGTTTTTACTTGGAAATGTCTGCGCATCTGTTAATCTCTTGCAATTTCACGCAAAATATTCCTAGTTTTCTTTCGTTCTTGCACTTCGTTGTACTAAACTCTAAAGATTGTATTTTAAAAAATGTTTCTATCCAAAAATAACTACGGTGCACCTAATATTGTTCATTTTGGCCAACTTCCCTTCTTACCAATTGATCTTTCCGCTGCAAAGCCAGCGTCTGCAGACTTTGATGACGTATCGTGCTCGAAAATGCTCACATACAGGTGACTCCAAACAGCCGTGTGCAAGGGCGCGACCGCTACGCGGCGTGACACTCGAGTTCTCTAGCCTGCTGGCAGAAGCAGACAACCAGAGCGAGCATGCAGAGCCTCTGTGTCTCTGCCCCAGACGGCCGCGCCGCGGTCCCGCCCCTTGAATACGGTCGTTTGGTGTTCCCTGTATTCATACCTCACTCGATTCAGTGGTTCACTGACTTCGTATTTTACTTCTTTTGTTAGGTATATTACATTGATTCTCTTCATTTTTAGAGAATTATTCCTCTATTTTTTTTTCGTTCATGGGAAGTCTGTCAGCAGCATTTTACCACATGAAATTGTGAAGTTGCGGACACTACAGTTTTTTCTGGCATTCTTAGGACCTTTTTTAACCCACACAAATCACACATATGTATCTCCCACTGGTTCCCTGTTTTCGGCCACTTCTTAGGAATATTTTACAGATTTATTGATTTTTTGTCCATCAATCTCCTTTAGGCTCGCATCTCATGTCTGACTAAAAACGGATGACTTTGATACGGCTCTACTTCCAGCGGAGCGGGACTTGGTATACTTGAGGCACTATTTGAGGCTTGCCTCCAGTAAAAGGAGTGGAGGATCACATCAAAGTGGGCGTGGCCTTCAATACAGTCCCTTAAAGGCAGCAGGAGCTGAAATTCTCGACTCTGAGCTGAGCTGCGGGTGGTGAAGTACAGACTCGGCACATCATAAATGTGCAACGAACACAGACAATGATGGCTTACCTGTAGAGAAAATGGAACATTCGTCGCGAGCACGCCTGGCCGTGTTCGTGCGCGGACGAGTTTTTACCGGCGCGAAAGCCATTGCGGCGCGTGGTATTGGCCGAGTCCCGCCATGAAACCCTGTGAATTGAATGCATTTCGTTTTCCTTTTGCGCCAAACACGCATCGCAATGGCTTTTTGCGCCGGGGAAAACTCGTCCGCGCACGAACACGGCCAGGCGTGTTCGCGACGAATGTTGCATTTTCTCTGCAGGTAAGGCATAATTGTCTGTGTTCGTTTCACATTTATGATGTGCTGAGTCTGTACTTCATCACCCACAGCTCAGCTCGGAGTCGAGAATTTCAGCTCCTGCTGCCTTTAATAACACTCACTAACAGTGGCAAGGTTTGGGACTACCCATCGAATAGCTTAACTTCTTACCCATGTCGATGTTTCCGGTTTTTTTTCCGGCGGTATGTGCAGCTTTCCCATGTTTCTTTGTGCTCTCCGCATTTCACACGATATTTTCCGCTCGTTCATAAATGTGTTGGATTTTCGCGATGATTATTCATCGATTGGCTGGCCAATCGTGTATACGTTGGCTCCACGGCTGAGCCTAATGTGGCTTTCTTTTCTGAATTCTGAAAAGTTTTCCATAAATCGATAAGGACGCCAACTTGGCGGCGATCGATAATTGATTTTCACTGGGGAGTTTCCTTTGCTTTCACGCTGCCCTGTTGCTGCAATTTAGAAGAATGAAGAGTAGGAGAAAGATGATTTTCCAGGGTTTTCATTAGCTTGCTTTGGTGTTATCGGTAATTCCGCAGCCTCTCAGACCACAGAGATTATTGACGTAATTTGACCTCCATGATTCCATAATTTGACCTTTCGCTTGTCCTAAATTGGCACAATTCCTCTGAAAATTTAACAATCAACAGGTATTTAGTGGTTTTATTTTCACAACATAGTACATATTAGAAAAATAAAACTATATAGTAGAAAATGATAACTATTTAAATATGTGTGTATTTTTTTGAAGCTTTTGGCCGTCCAAGCCTATTTTCCGTTGACCCGTCCCCGTTTTTTGACCCTGCATCCTAAAATCAGCTAGCGCCATTTTTGCCCTAGTTACCATCGTATACATTGTGGCACGACCGTCTGCTCGACTTTCACCCGCTTATTCTAAAGCTGATACGAATAGTACATTGACCGAATTTACTATGACATGCATTCAATATTCGAGTATTCGGTTTTGAAGGAGTCGAAAAATCGAGTATTCAGAAGACGACGACACTTTTTTCGGAAGGTCTACCGAACTGTTCGTTGTAATTGAATTTACTTAATTTTTGTCTGGTCAGTATCTTAGTGGCGACTAGTTCAAAAATTTGCTTACTTCGAGCAGCCGCCCATCTCACAGTCAGCATCATACTCGCTACTTACTTAATTAGATACTTAGATGGCCCGTCGTCACGTGTCGTGCGGGCCCCAGCGCTTCCATCCGATTCGTTCTCGCGCCACCGTCATCCAGGAACATCGTAGACGACGTTGGCGAGAAATCTGATTCCTTTCCAGCTGAGCGTTCAGCTGGTCCATCCGTATTCTGAACACATCGGCCCATCTTGTTGGTGGTCTCCCTCGAGGTCATTTCGTTTCTCTTGGGATCCATTCCAAAGTTCTTTTTGTCCATTTATCGTCTTTCCTTCTCATTATATGACCAGCCCATCTATGTTTACCCTCGCTACTTTATTTTTTGGAAATTTTTTCCACATGGTTGAATTTTGCATACCTAGATCTTGTTTTATTTTTTGAATTTCGAATTGACTTGCTTTACTTGTTTATTCAAGATTGTACACTGCTCAATATGGATTCGTTGCAGCTCACACACACACCTAAACTGACTTAAAATAATCATATTTTTACATTGCCACCTCTCATTGTTCAGGATTCTCTAAATGCAGTGATATTTATTGCTCGAAATACCAATTCATAACGCATGGTTATAGCACGTATGGAATTTGTTGGTGTACTCGTAGCTATGCAGCGATTTTCAGCACAAAAACCTAAATAACTTAAGTGTGTCGTGGCGCTACTAGGCAACCCATACACAGCGATACCGCCCTCACATTCCTCAGAGGGAGTTCCCAACTTCTGTGGTCGGCACTTCGTTTTCGGCTAGCTTACCGGAACGACTTGCCTTATTTGTCTATCTAACCTGAACAACCTGTGTATAATATTTTTCAAAAGACCTTGATTTAATGTAGTTATTTCTTTTGCCTTCGAGATTTTTTAGATGAAGCAGCTCATTGACCTGACATTACATTTCGGCTTCTCGTCGTTCTCAGAGTTCTGCAAAGAGCTTGGCTCCGAACTATCTCGGGCATCCTAGCCCACCAAACACCTCTCCATCCTGTGCCAGAATCTCGATTTCGTTCCAAGCACAGAAAGCAGAAGCCGGGCAATGCGAAAACTCAGCTCACCAACTATTCACTGAGAATGCGTGTAGGCAGCACTACATATACACTGTCGAGCACTTGAACGAATGAGTGTTGCCATGTGTAGAATTGAATGGTTATAAGAGCGTACTTCATCTACACAGGCGATATTAAGCAGATTATAGCTCACAGAGTGGCACAAACGACATAACTTTATAACAGATTTTATGACAGAGAGTGCATCTCGGAAGGTTGTGTAGTAGTCCATACAGCAGAACAGGCGACTGCGCACAAACGGGAGTTATTTGCCAGCTACAGTGAAACTTAAGAATAAAAGGATAAAGTGGTGGGCGTTAATCAATCCCTTCACGTGGGATACGCCACTCCTTCGAGACTTCATCTGAGCATCGTAGAGGCTTTGAATGCGTATGTGCCCTATGCAGTGACTTGCGGGGGGGGGGGGGGCATCCGATGTACGAAGTCAGTGCTTCATCCCCACAAACTCCTCTGGTACCAATTTTCCGGCCCCTGAGGGATGGATGGCTTGCTTGGCCAGGGGCGCGATCGAACCGTCGACCTTGTGCGTGCGCAGCGAGCCGCAGTGAGACTTACATAGGAGAACCACGAAGGACTTTAGAAGAACAACTGGTGGGTAGACGGTGTGGAAGCTTAGTAACACCACTGGGAAGGCACAAACACCAATTGCATCGTGAAAACGACTTTGATGTGAAATGCGCGGTTCTGGCCTACGAAACGGAAATATCAGCCAGAAAGACATTGGAGGCGTTCTTTATTTTGGTTCAGAATCATTTAATGAATAACAAGAATGAATGTCTATCGACTACAACTGAATTTATTCCCCTCGTGCTACTCTGTGAGCTATAATCTGCCTGACATCGCTTTATAGATAAAAAATATGCTCTCATAACCATTCAAGTCTACACATAGTAACACTTATTCGTTCAAGTGCTCGGCAATACATAGTGTGGCGGTCTCGGTGAAGCTGTCGCTGAGGTGATCTTTGGCATTGTCCAGCTCCTGCTTTCTGTGCTTGCAACGAAATCGTGATCCTAGCACAGGATGGAGAGGTGCGTGATGAGGTAGACGTAATATAGTTCGGAGCCAACCTCTTTGCAAACCCCTGAGGAGGGCGAGAAGCCGAAACGTCAGGTCAATAAACTGCTTCATCCAGAAAAAGCCTTGAAGGCAGAAGAACTAAATACATCAGCGAGCATGGCAAGGTTTCTAAACATCCCCACCCCCGCCCGTCTTTCCACCCTCTCCCCACCCTCCCTGTCAGCGCAACTCTTATCCACAACCCATATCCACCGCAAAAGAGCAAATACACAATTTTTCAATATGACGCATGTACCCGCATAAAGTCGAGGCGAGTTTCGCAATGGCTTTCCATTATGGCATTAGTTTTTCGATTAGAGCCCTGAAATCCACGTATTGAACCCCGAAGCGACGAATGACTCACACATTCTCAGCACACTGCTGCAAGTCCCGGCGGAGCAATTGCAGCTGACTGAGCTGCTGTGGCTCGTCACATTCAATCAGTTCCCGCACTTGGAGTGTTCTCTGGAGATGTTTTCCGTGGATTCATGGATTCTGCTTTTATGGAGTGGAGTGTGGTGGACACAAGGGCCCAATCAATCTCATCTATGTCTGAATGGAAGTAGTTATTGGGGTTCCATTGGGTGGACGGGTGTGAGGGTCGTATTATATCCTGACGTCGATGAAGAAACTCTCGTTTTAATTATGTAGTGTGGTTTGTGGTGTAGCTGTGCATATGGATAAATAAATATGTCAGCCAACCCCGCCATTGGCCACTTCATGCGACAGGCCAATCGCAGACCTCGAAACACCGCCCCTTCCATGTGCAGCGCTCCACCTCCGCGTAATTTAAATTGTAACTAGCAGTTGTTCAAGAGATGATGATAATACACATATTTGAGAAGTCTTCGGTCTCCAGTTTTGTATGTCGGCATACTAAAGTGGTATATGACCCTGTCTGCCTTCCAAAGGTCAAATGTTCACTATTTGTCCACCACCCGAGCCTTTACCATCCACCTCCATCTTTTCCGGACGTCAGCTGATCCGCAGTAACTCTCCCGTGAAGGGATGAACAGGAAGACGAATACAGGGTAATTTATACTACCTGCGTGCGCCAGTCGCGCATCGGTCGCACGCATCCATTTGCAAGGGATTTTCCATGAAGACCGGTCAACACTAGATGATAACATCCTCAATAAAAAGAGCGCGCGACCGCCGTCAGGCCGTAAACGCGTGCGTCTACGATGCGATTGCAATGCGATTGCAATGCGACTGGGCCCTATTCTTCATCATATAGACGCACGCGCGTCAGTCGCACGCATCCGGTATAAATTGCCCTTATCGAGGACGAGTTCACAGTGAAGGGCGAGGAAAGACTTGAAGTGTACCAATGATATAATACAAAATACTGGCACCGCCCCCTTTTTCTTCATGATGGGATACCAGTAATTATTGAGGATGCTCATGTTTTATTGTTCCGCGTGAAGTGAAGTGATCCTTGTGAGCAGCAGCCATGAAATCGGATGACTTCCATTTCTGAATCTAACACTAGCTTAATCCTTACTACTTCTAACAACAAATTATATTTTTTTTCTCGATTTTTCAAATTTTACTTGCGACACTGCTTTCGACGACCACTTACAGCACTGCCAAGCCGAACTCCCACCTTTCCCCTCGAATGCTTTATTTTGCGCTCTCTAAATGCCATGCATTGGGCCTCGATCGATAATCGATGGACAGTCGGCTGCAAATAATCGATGATCGATCGATTTTCAGCGAAATTTCTTCAATTAAAGAAATGGTGGGACGTATTATGTACACGATTGCTTTAGTGAAAGTACCTCAAACTGAAGCTGCTTTTCACCAGGATAAGCCCCTACCAGTGGCCGGCGCAGGCGCCCCCCCCCCCCCCCGGAGAATGGGTCGCCAAATTTTTGAAATTACTTTACAATGCAGATAAAAATCTTGTATTAGTTTATTTTTAATTGTTTTTAATTTTATTTTCCGTCTGAATCCCCGGAACGGCGACGAAAGACCCCACTTTTTTTCCCTCGCCCCCCCCCCCCCCCTCCCGCCCACTTTCTGCGTCCGCCACTAGCCCCTACCTTTGTAGGAACTGTTATCCAGTAGTGTGCAGTTAGCCACAGATTTCTCATTATCCGTTCGCTGTTCTTCCTCTCCTTTTTTACTTGACATTCACTTTTCAGAACAGTTTTTCGATTTTATTCCTTGACAATGTATAAATATTCTCAGATTTATTTTATTTTAATGCTCCACTAGCTCAAAAAAGTCTAGAGGGACTCCGATGCATGCTCTCGAACGGATTGAATTTAGCTGGGATAATAAGATCCCGTTCCAAACAAAAAAAAATCAATAATCGAGCATATATTGGACCAGTACGAGGACAGCTCTCCGATTACCCATAGGTTGGGAACTAGACCATCCCCCTCTGATTATTTCGTAGATTGGTCGTTGTTGCATTGAATTCTAATTCTTTACGCTCACATTCGTACACTAAAGGTTTACAGCAAACTTCGCGAGCGAATTAACTCCGAATATATGATCGATTAATTTTTTTTCGAGAGTACATACCACCAGACAATCACATCCCTTCGTTTTTAAAGCTTCTTTGCCGTCTCTATAGTTGCAGTTCTCTCTCAACACCTCTCAGTTGGATCCAGAATGTCCTACTTTTTCTCTCTATCACGGGCTGCAATTACTCCTATCCTCTGGGTGACGTCATCGATTTTTGTGTGTTTGCGACCTTGCCGTCGACGCTGCTCTCCATTCTGGACGATTCTGGACGGCCATCAGCTTCCATTGCACCAGACTAGACCTCATTCTTTTATGTGGAATCAATAGCGATAGCCTTTGTGGGCGCTCGCCCGGCAGTGTATTTGTTGATTTTCTTCCGGAAAAACTCAGTTCTTATCTTTTTATACGTAGATTAATGGATTTTCACTTTCTAAATGAACAACGTCACGTGAATAGGCCTCTTTATTGAGGCTGAAGGTTCTGCAAATGATGAGCCGTAGTGCTTTTATTCAGCTCGACATCACATGGGCCAATAAGACAACGGTTATGCCACGCCCACTCCCTTTCCCGATTAAAAATCCTGGATTTGCACTGTTTTCGTCAGATGTTTTTTGCAATAGATGCACATTTTCGTGGAAAATTTATTGAATGATTATATGATGATATAATATCATGGTTCGTTGAAACTTTAGAACATGTTTTTCGTTTATTTTTTCATCGGGACTTCCGCAGGAACATCCCACTGTCTAAACTATTATAGAACCATGGTGTACCTCTTCTCCAAGCTATCCAACCATCTTTTCAAAACGTCAACATCGGCTCTGAGGAATTTTAATCGCCGAATATTCAGCGGAATTTGCTTAATGTCTACTTTTGGACGAGTTGTCCGTTGCTTTCCGGGTACAGACTCATTTGTCTGGTTTTGTTAAGTGCTCCTGTGTGATGGTGGGACTTCACTACCACTTCACACCACCCACAATAAGGTCATTAATTAATTTAATCAAAATTATTCCGCCGTTTTCCATTGAATTAACTTATTCTTGTGAGTGTAGGGGGGGTGGGGTTGACCCGAGTTCCACGATTGGCCAATTCGATGGATCCTCCAACCACAGAGATCGACCTCGCTGCCCTTTCCCTGGACAACCCTTCGCGCTCAATATTCCTCGCTCTCTTGCATTCGTATGAGCCGAATTCGCGAAGGGGCGTGGCCTATACGGGACGTGATTGGCTGATGTTCCCACATGCTATTGGTTTTCTTTGCTTGGATGAAATTACCGAGTAATCAGTTGCTTCATTTTTGATAGAAGCACCAGAAAGGTAGCAGTAGACTCTATTATTGATATGTGGGCCGCTAATGTCTATAAAATTGGGATTTTTTGAATAACCTCGCTTATAGCGCTCAGAAGGTGAACGGATTGTACCATAAGCTAGCGGCGCAGATCGTCCGCTCCCTTGCTCACTGTGGGTGCTAAATTCACGGCACTTCCTCATACATGTCCTCCTGAAAGATTAGCGCACCCAGTCAGAACATTCCCACTGATTCCTCATTGTGTCTGCGTCTCTCTTCTGCGCACTCTCTCCCCGTCACCCCCACTGTTTGCCGCCACCCACGCGCTTCAACTCAAAGCTCGTCGCTCATGTATTTTCACCCCGTCGACCCTAATGTTTGCCTCGATGCCCGCCCGTTTCTCCACACGCACCGTGTGGTGGCTTTGCTGCCGAGCCTCAATCGCTCAGCGGCCAGCGCTGGCAGGCGATGAGTCATCGCTCCCGGCCGCCGGCCATCAATTCCACCCTGCTGCCTATCGTCTCCATGTTCCTCGCTCATTTTGCCATCATAAACAACTCAAAGGTCCTAATAAAAAGGGTACCTGTGCCCTATGACGTCTCACCTTCACGCACCGCCCACAGCGATTCTCCTGGATTACCTGGAAAACTGGTGTGTTCTCTTCGCGATGTGCTCTGTATGTTTACACAGTTGTATTTTGTTTAATGCACTAGTTGAACAGTGTATTTGTTATTCTGAACGTATTCAGTGCAAATGTCCTTGTGAATCGGAGTATAAACACACAAATGTCCAATATCGAAAATTTAATTACGATGTGTTACGCTTGATAACTGGTTTTGAGCCGTTCCCAACGTACTGGGCAGGTGTGCTGACCAAGGGAGGAGGGGGGGGGGGCTCGGCTCAAGTTTTGGTTTCCTTCCTGAAGTATTTCCCCATCTAAGCTGTGGCGTAGTGGCTCATAAAAAATGTGGGCGGGGCCCAGCTGCAGCGGCCTGACGCCTCTGGAGGCTGGGCAGCCAGTAAGCAAGTCAGTTGGCCAAGGGTTAGCCACGCCCCTTTAGATTAACATGTCAAATTTAAAGATTTCAAAAATCTAGATGTGCCAAGTTAGCGTAGCGTACCGTCTTTATTTTTATGATTGTTACTTAAGCATTTATTTTTAACAACTTAAGTATAAATCTTGTATTATTCCTGTTTATTTTTTTTGTCGAAAATTTTTTATTTGTCACTTTCTCTGATTTATTTTTTTTCTGCATGAGAATTTTTCTGCCTGGCATCTATCCAGTAGAAGGGGCAATTGCTCGCTTAGCCCCTTCTCGTAATTATTCCATGTAGCAAAGAGGAGGAATTATAAGAGTCTTCCATGTAGCCGCGCACACTTTTGCGTCTTGCTCCGCCCACCGTTCCATAGCCAATCACAGCTCGAGGGGTTCCATTACGTATTGTGAGCTCCCTCCAATTTCCACTCACATTCGAACCTTTTGTGGAAAGAAGTTGTGGAGCATGGTGATGTGAGGCTAGAGGGCAGAATTCGCTCATGCAGGATATTTGGAAGTGATACATCGTAGGAGAGAAAAGGGCGGTGCTACTGTTTTGTGATTGGTGCACTTTCCGCGTCACCCCCCTCCCGCTTTTTCGGCCTTCATTGTGAACTCATCCTCACATAGCAGTGTAGGACGACGGAAGGAGCCTTGGGGGGGGAGGGGGGGAATTGCAAGAAATGGTGGGGTCTATGCCAATTTAAGGACCGGAAGCGTCGAATTTTTACGATTAAAATATTCAAAAGATAAAGTTTGGATTGAAGTTTTTCATGAATTAAATATTTACCTCTCAATACAAGCCAGAACAAAATTCTTAACTGTTTTATAGGGTGTGAAGGACGAGTTCCAATCGAATGGCTGAGAGGTTTGTACAACCACGCCAATCATAAAGCATTGACACGTCAGAGATTCCACGCTTTTGGGACTGACAACCCCCCTCCCCCCATCTCGCTTTCCTTGCCGCTCTCATTTCGTTTTTTTCGTTTTTCGACGTGCTTTTTAACGTCTCCGCATTGCACATCGAGCTGATGACGTCTGTTTATTAATGTCGACGGCCGTCTAAGTGCACGTACATGTTGACGCATGCATACCGATCAGCTGATTTCACATCGTTCCATGAACAATTCGTTTCGGCCGTGCATCGCTCAATACATGGACACGGCTGTAGCGATGCGATTGCTGGAAAACGAAGTGTTTCCCGGGACTCTAATTTTCGAATTGATATTTTCCGTTCACGTATTCGAAGGTGGCTTTGTGAATGGTCGGCTTCTGGAGGAGGCTTCATTTCGATTTTGGCCCGAGGAAGACCTCGTTGTCAGGGGCTGCGTGACAAGAGGTACGCTGCTGGTCTGTGATTGGTCAATTCATATGCGCGTCGCGGCTACAGCCTTCTAGGACACGAGCAGTTCTGCGTGGATATAGACAACGTTCCTAAGCTTTATTGGGACAGATGAGTGTTTTCGGAACCCGCAAACTGTGAGAAGGTGCCCACCAATGTCATTTAATGCGTCGAATTTGAAGAAACAACCTGAACCTGAAAAGCGTATGCGTGCGGTGCGGTGGCGTCGCGGCGTACGTCTTGACCTCCACCCGTCGTGAGGCCTGGGCTCAACATGTACTGACAAGTTTGACAAGCCTGTCACCACTTACGTAGGTAGAGTATCAACACGCGTTTTTACTTGTTCTTACTGGTGAACAACTGGTTAAACAAGTCAGTTTACAAGTTAATTGTGTCGTGAACATGTCATATTTACGAGAGGAGACGTGTTCACTTGTGATACTAAACGACAAACCTGTTTTGACGGAAATTGTCGATAGGGCGTATAATTGTCTGCAGAGCATGTCTGCTTAGATTTTTCCTTCCTCACCCTCTGTATAGGCTGATAAGGATAAACAGAGATCCGAAAATTAACTGTTCATGGGATTTGTTATATATACTTCATTATATGATATGATAAAATACTTTGGATGGCTAGTTTATACTTCATGGATGAGGAGGAAATGCGGAGAACCGTTATGGACGAGTGTTTTTCCTATAATAAGAGCAATTTGTAATGAATGCTTGCGTGCGTGCGTCAGTCGTATGTTAGACGCACCCCCCCCCCCCCACCCAAAAAAAAGCGCAGCGTTGGAAGTTTATGGAAGAGTGCTCATCACTGGCTTTGACTGCTAAGACTACGCTGCAGCTAATGGCTTCCAGTCGTAGCCGCGGTCGACAACATTGGTCCGCTACGCCTACGCTAAATAGTCTCGCTTCTGACCTGACGCACGCACACATCCAGTAAACAATGTGAATTGACTCGATTCTCATCGTTTTTTATTGCAGTAACACTGCATTTATTGTAGTAGCACTGCATACTCATGAAAACTCGTCCATGAAATTGTCTTTTGTGTAACATCTTCGACACGTATGAAATCGCACTAGCGTCTTCCCACAATCCGTGAATAATTGCACCAAAGCCATGTGCCCAGTCCACTTCTTGTGCGCCGCGTGCCACATAGTGGTTGGGCTTGGTAACTCGCTGCGGCGCAATTGTTTAACCCATTGCCGACTATGTGAGGCACATGGTGCATCACGACTTCTCTTCCCATAAGGGCATGTGGTGGACATGGTACATGAAGTTATGCTTCTATTTAAAAATTTGCCTTTTTTTCCGAAGGTCCTTTTTTCAAGACTACACTATTATATACAGAAAACGACGATTTACAGGAAGCTCCAAATGTCCGCAGTCAAGATGGGCGTGGCCACGGCGCGGCTTCTTGGTCAGACACAGCGCTCTCTATGCTGCCTCTGGCTTCTCTGACTCTGCAGTCAACCAGTGGCAGCATCAGAGCGCCTGTGTCTCTGCCTAAAGCCGCGTCGTGGCCACGCCCCTCTTGACTGCGGGCATTTAGAACTTCCTGTAGATTGACTCGACAGGATCTCCAACATTGATAGACCACCCATGCAAAAATGTGCTCGGTTCGCAATGTGTTAACCTTACCGAGGGTTAAAAATGATGCATGGGTAGGCTACTGATAAATTGGAGTGAGTAGTTTCGAACTATGGGATACCCAGCTCCAACACGAAAAGGACGAGTTGTCTGGATTTCTAGACAGCTTCTGTTTTTGAATTTTTAGAGTCGCTCATGCGATCAATACTTAAGCTGAGCACTTATCCAGATATAGTGACAACTTGTGGAATCGTCCCAGCCAACAGTCCGATTGACAATGGGTCGGGGTGCGGGGGGGGGGGCACAGATCTATATAAAAAGTGGGCATGGCTTTATCGTATTTCTAAATTCAAACGATTTATCTGCAAAAACTTTAGCTATTTTTCTCTGCACACCCCCACACTCATGAAATTAATGGCTCATGAAAAATGGCCATTTTTCTATAGATCCCATCTGAAATAACAAGGGATGGGAAGTCAGCAAACTTCGCCGTTCATCACCCCGTTTTTTTTCGTCGTTCTGACGTCATGCCCTTCCTGGAATCGCGGAACTTTGGCAAGAAACACTGGTATTCCTGGTATCTGTTGTATTCTTAAAATATAGCGCTTAGCGTTGACGTCGACAGTACGTAATTACGGACGCAACACCAAAACAGCTGATGCGAGGTTCAAAAGCCTTGGCTGAGAATACCAATGGAGTATTATTTCCTGCCGTATGACGCTGAGCAAAGCAGGGATTTCAGCCAAACTTGCCTGGAAGTGCAGCATTTCTCTTAGCGGACCTCTTAGCTTCATTTATCCTCGTATCTTACGTAATTTTGCACAATTTTACCCGAGCATTGATGGTGATGCTGCCATCAGAAGCGTCGCTCCAGCTGACGTCGTCCGCCATGCCGGCGACGTCGTCAATGAATGTGAAATGGAATTATCGACCTGGTTGGTGATGGGCTGCAAAATGCCGTGTATCGCCGAAAAATCGCATGTTTGTGCAGCCGTTCCGCTCATTCATCATCCCCTCAGGGTCATCCATATCCAGGAGAAGTCATCGATATCCGTGCTTGTGTAGTTCATCAGTACAATAACACCACAACAGCAACAGCTGCTGAAATTTTCTGTCAATTATTACTAAGAACTTTAATCCTTCAGCACGTGAATATTGCCACGGAATTGTCTCCCATTTACGGGTTTACAGATTGGGTAACTGAACCGGATTGATTACCCGTAACTGCAATAGAAATTCTGACCTTGAGGACTTTCACGATTATGTAGGCGTATGTGCTCGTATGTGTATTCAGGCGAGGTCGTCCGTGCCACGCGGCCACCACCGCGTTTCCACGTCAACCCGTCCTATTCCTTCTTTTTTTTTTGTCCGAGTCCCATAACCTCATTCCTTCCTTTCTAAGCTCGACGAGCTATTCGTAGAGTTTCATCGTTGCTAGGCGACAAAGCTATTGCGAAAGCGTAAATTCCTAGCAGGTGCGATTCAAGGTGATTTATAGGATCTTATTTGGCTTTTTTCTCGCTGTTATGAGAATCGTTGAGAGGACTAATCGATAACTATTGTTTCTGTGTATGGTTTTATCGTGGGTTTCCTTGCTGCTCATTGGTAATCTTAATCCATTAGTCAATAAAAATATAGAAAGTTTCATCAACGACAAAATGCTGTTAAGATTCCTGAGAACGCTTGTTTTTCTCTTCCAGGAAGTAATCCCTTTTCGAGAAAAAAACCTCTTTTTTTCTGGAAAATTCGTCAATTTATGGTGCCGCTTTCTGTAATTTTTTGAGGTGTTCCTACCTAGCCATACCGGATTCACTCCTGTGCATAACACTTTATTGGCGAATTTCTCATTTATCTTTTTCTGATGCATGTAAGCATTCATATTCATTGTAGAAATTAGGGTTGTCAGCTATCATACGTTTTCTGTGCAAACTATCCCTGATGAATTGAGGAGCATAACGCCCGTTTAGTAAAAAACAAGGAAGGAGAATAGAAATTTATGTATAGTACATATAAATTACCCTACGTCGATTTATCACCTCTTCTTCACTTCAGAACGACTCCAGAATACTTACGGAAGTGTTCTATTAGAAATTTGACACTTTAAACTTAAGTTAACAAAAAATACAAACATAAAAATATCTAAAAAAATACTTGAATAATTCTGAAATTAAATAAACAATACATAAAAATATTAAATAAATCAATTCTACACAGCAATTTCTTCTTTTCCTCATTTATTCATTTATTATAAAAGTATGTTTGTGTTTACTTTTTGTTATTTTGATTTTGTAATTTCTAAGATTCTAAGTCAAGCTGACCGCATACATTATTGAGATCTACCCATCATTGGCAGAGTCTTAACATATTTACCCTGGGTAACCTCTATGATGCATAGAGGCCCGAGATAGCTTAGTACTCCGCAGCGAGTAATTTTACTATTTTTTATGAATTTATTTCTCATTTATTCAAAGTGTAAGCAAAACCATGAAAATTTTCCACTTATTGAACTTCAACTAGATAGGCTCTTTTTCAAATTCAAGCTTGCTCGTTTCATTTAAACCCTTCATCACCGTTATTGCCCACCTATCCAGGGCACGGATGCACCAATGAGATTACCCATGATGAATGTACTGCGCTACCCGAAACTTACTCTATACTGACCTATTGCTACCTACGAGTATAATTACCCATATAGTATGTTACCCATACCTATGGGTAACAACTGGGAATAAGTACACATTCTCTCAATGGTGCATGCGGATCCGGGTTAATGAGTATACCGCTGAAGGTGGCCTGTGGTCCTCGATACCAGTTGTGAATGTACGTAAAAGCACGAAAATGAATTCAGGGCATGGATACGTCGAGATTACTCAAGGTAAACGTGTTGACGCTCAATTGACGATGGGTAGTTTTCTGTGACGTTAACACACTTACCACAAGGAATCTCAATGATGTGGGTAGAACCGCTTAATGGAACAAACAGAATATTTGTGTTAGTTCGTCTTAAATTTCTCATCTTATCCTAATTTTTTATTGAATTTCCTAGAAGGTGATTTCTTCACTAATAAATTCGCCGAATTTTTTACGTCTAGCCAGGCTTTTTTTTAAAGTTCTGTGTCCACTCCCCCACCCCCCCCCCTCATTCCCACCTCGAAGAAAGTGTCTGCGTCTACCATTTTTTATAGACTCACGTCAGTATATGTAAGTGAGTATCCTCCACTCGGTGAAAAATTTCGGGTTTTTCTTTTCTTCTCTCTTATCCCTATTACTTTCTTCTTCCACTTCTATTTTGCCTACCTTAAGTGCACGAAAATTGCATTGTATTTGCATCAAAGCAGTACAATAAGACCCGGAATGCTTTGAAAGCTACAATTCGACCTGTTTCGTCATAGTTACGGCGAGTAACCGACAAATTCTTATTCCTAGCAACGAGCGTGCCGTGCACGTACTCACCCTCTGACGACAATCGCCACTTTAAGAGGCGGAGAATTATGAAATCGCCACGGCTCACTTCTTCTCCTCGTTCCACGAGTTATTCTTGGCTCATGCATGCAGTAGTGCACGAGTGAGTCCTTGGGTTGTCCTTCTGTTTATCCGAAAAGACTACTGGCTACCTTGGAGATGCGTATATCTGCGGGATTATCCACGCTGAATTCCCTACCCGCGATAAATGACAATTTGCTCGTATTTTTCTTATCTGAAGAGCTCTGACGAAAGTTTGCACTTCATCCTGTGGAATCTTGCCATTGAGCATGTGACGGATACATTGTATGCTGATGGGGACCAGTTCTCGCAATAAATCTGCGAAGTTCATGTGGTGGTGTTCTTTTTGGATTCAGGAGAATTTCCAGGAAAGGTCAAGAAATGTATTTTACCGCCTCGTCGTAGTGCTCACACAGCCTTCATTTTTTTAAAATTATTTTATTATTGTTTATTATATCATTATCTTTTATTATTATTGAAATTTTGTTATTTAATACATTGCTTGTTATTGACTTATTCATAGCTGATGTCTCACTAACGTTTTGAAAATCTAAAATACAATTGATAAATAGACTATAAACTTTTTTACAAAACGTTTTTGAAACCTTATTCAATGGACGTGTTTCCTTCTCAAGCGAGAACTGGTCCCCACGATTTTCTGCGAGATCTGGTCCCCACGCTGTTCTGCCTAGTGGATATCTTGCGAATTTTGCTTTTGAAGGCGTTATAGATCCAAATTGATCCTTCTGTACCTCGTACACATGACCGTTCAGAAACCTGTAAGTGGATAGGCATTTTATTGATGAAAGACATGAAGGGGAACAGTTCTCGCGCAATTCTGACGAAGGAATGTGCAGTTATCACTGTCTACTTTTATCTCTACCTCCTCTAGACGAAGGACTGCGGGCATCTTAGGGCTATTTTCAAATTTAGTGATACCTATACGTATCTTTTTTTCTAGGGAGAAACAAATATAGTACGTGCTTAACCCCCAGTAAACCCACAGTTAAATATTTACAGCTGTTCGATTGTTCTCAGAAATTCCGAACTATATCCGTCATCCACCTACATGTTCGCCTATGTATTCGCTGTGAATACTTAATAACATTGTCGATATTTCCATTCTTGACGTCCGTCATCTTCGTTGTCCCCCGATATTCGCACGTTTTCACATGTACTTTGCCCTGAATCAGGCACGTTCGTCACTTTGTGCCGCAAGCGTTGCGTTACGCTGCGGTGCACGCTCATACGTATGTTTCGCTTCCGACGTTTCAGGCTGTCCAGCACCTGTTTATCGCGCTGGTGTCCGTGTTGTTACGCGGAGGTCGACGACGTACTGCGTGAATCGTCACGGCCAACCGTACTTACGCCGGAACACCTTCAGGTAACCTCGAGGCTCATGGTTGAATAGTCGAATATTCGAATATTCGAATGATTTGATCATTTTGAAGTCCACTATTCGTGCTTATCCAACGAAACGTGACGTTGTTGTCGTCGAGTGCTCCCCTGGGCCGTCGTCATCTGCTAAAGCTGCTCAAATGACAACCACCACAATGCTCACGTCATTGGACGTAATAACACCGCCCAATGGTGAGTTTCTCAATATTTACCTGTTTCTTAAATTGCAGTAAACTAGAATCTCGCTATTTTGATAATTTGCATGTTATTATTAACGTTTCTCCACTCTTTTCCTCTCCTGGAAATGTCCCTGATTGGTCAGAAGCCTCCACTGCTGTTTCGCTCTCTAATACCCCCTCAACGCTGCTGTTTAAACGTCGCGCCAACTGTTCTACTTGTACTTTTCCCTCGCGATTATTAATGAATCATTGTCAATTAGTTCCTATGCAGTGCTTCTGCTTCTTGTACATATTGCAACCCACACGATTTAATATCCTTGATAAGTGTTTTTCAAGGCGAGAACTGGTCCCCGTCCTTGGTAATGCTGTCCAGGCACTTTGAACTTCATGTATTTGTTCGCTACATTTATCCACTTGACAGAACTCATTTTTACTCGTTGATCTGCAAGCTAAAAAAGCATATGTGTGTTTATTCTCTCTATAGCGAAAACTGGTCCCCGTGAATTCCACCTCTGCGATTTAGTTCACTTTATCCGTCCACTGAATAATATTTACCCCTTCTAAGCTAGCAGCAACACCTCCTTCCAAGCTAACAGCACCCTCTTATCCAGGAGGGGCACAGTTGCAGCGTTGAAACTTGCTCGGGACCAGTTCTCGCCATGTTCATTCACATAACAGTATTCAACTATACTCATTGTTGTACACGCTAGCTGCGGATTCGCATCTATTCTTCTTTTCTAATGATTCTCAGTGAGAACTGGCCCCCGTCGAATCACCTCTACAATTTCTTTCCTTTTATTTATTCTATGAACAAATGATGAAATTCCATTGAACAACTGCCAAACTAGTGCATGCTGCGAACAGGAACGTGACAGCCAGTTAATGCTGCCAATTTCTGCAAAACCTCCTGTATCTACTCCTGTATCAGTGAAGGTAATTTACTACAAAATAATCGAGAGTTCATAATAGCTATATTGTGCCCAAATGAACTGACGAGAACTGGTCCCCAGGCATATTCCGCCGCTTTTTATTCACTGGACAACATTCACTTCCACTGGTTAATCATTAGCTTAGCTTCAGATATGTAAATATTATTTCCTGGATGAATTTCCCCCCCCCCCCTCAACGTTGATTTTATTTTATCTACAACTCTGTTCTCACTCATCCGCTGTACCGTATTTGCCTTCAGCTTCCCTGGCCCTGATGTCTGTTTCATACAGTAAGCACACAGAGGCTGTAGATATACATGTGTCCTCTTTTTAGCGAAACCTGCTCCTCGTCAACTTTGTCTTTGCAGTTCCACACACCTGCTTCCAAACTATAAAAACTCTTTTCAGCAAGAAACAAATAGCAATGGCGGCGAAATATGCCTGGGGACCAGTTCTCGTCAGTTCATTTGAGGCCATTACGGCTAATATGGACACTCGACTATTTTCTAGTGAATATCCTTCACTGATACAGGAGTAGTGGATAGATTTTCTTGACTATTTTCGAAAATGACACCATTCAGTTAAATTTTTCTATGCCTCCATGTGGAATTCCATGCTTTATTGTCCTAGCTGCGATACTGCCTGATGTTGTCCAACGAGTCGATTTGTCGACGTCATTTTGTGATTTGTGCAACTACGTACTCTCAGCGTCGATCGCATATTTTATTGCTATGACGCTTCTATTGATCCAGTGATGTTTACAAGAAACTTCGCCACTGCGAAACCGATAGTTTTCCGGTAATTCGCGCTCTTTTGACATGCTTCCCTCAACTGAAACCTTTCTCTGCATCTTTGACACCCTCCTCTAGTCACATTCTATTTAATTTTTAGTCAGGTCTGAGCATAGAGGCCATTTTTCGTTACATCTCATAGGTGCATCTCATGGCATCTATCCTAGCATTGCAAAAATCCAAGTTTTCGCCAGTTTTCCTGGATTTCCTCCCTTTCTTTGCAGCCACTTACATTTTGTACTAGTTGTCCGTCCCTATTTTCGACCAGTGGTGCACGAGGAGCCCATGCATCAGCAGCAGAGCGCTTATGAATCATTATTTTTCGTGCAACTTGCGCAAGGACAGCTGTTACTGAATGTTGCAGTGTTCCTACCATTGACTGCTTGATAAGCGCATCCATCTCGACGTTCAATCGTAGCCTTATCACCGATTCAAAAGTACAAGCATCGATTTCCCATTCAGAACCTTTCCTTCCACCATTCTCTTGCGTTTGACGCCCTAGCCTAATCGTTGTTTTTGCCCTTCTGACAGCGTTGTTGTCGCTTGTGCTCGCTTTCTATCGCTCATCCCCGCCATTAGGCTTAGTGTGCGCGCTTCATACAAAACGCCATTGCTTTCCCATGTCCTTTTCTCCTATTTTTTTAGTTGAAAATAGAAAGGCTGAGAAAGTTCACCTTCTTTTCCACTTCAATATTTTGGTTCGCCAACTGTCGCTCGCTTATTGTCGCCAGCACAGTTTCATATGGCTATAAACTGACCTACAAATGTACAACACCGAAGTGACAAGGTTCTAAGCAATATTTCACGTCGTGTATCATTGCTCGCCCTCACGAATATCATTTGGAAAATTTCTCTCCATTCTTTCTTTATCCGAGAGAAATTTCCATCTCAAAGAGGCCAAACTTCCGCCCTCCGCAATAGAATGCATAAATTTTGCTTACTCACCCAACAGGATGTATCGCTTATAACCGCTCATTATCGTTTGCAACATTTTTCGGGTTCTGGTTCACTCTTGGCTTCTGCTGTGCAAGTAGGGCAGGCTTTTACGGCTAGAGGTTTGGCAGATTTCACTTGGTGTACAGCGCTTAGAAATCTTTTGTATTCATCTGAAAAGAAAAATCTCACTTTTTCAAAAAAAAAATCTAAATCTTTTCGTTGAAGTTGTGGAACAAAGCTTATTCAATCTCGGATTTACTGGACTGCAAAGAACCCTGGCTCGCAGTAGCTGTATTGCGATGTCGCCACATGTCGCTCGTGCTCACCTGCCTACAGAGCCCCTGAATAGCCCTCCTAATAAAGTCTGGTTGGAAGTATCACGACTAGTCTCTTATTCTGTACACTTTGTTTGCTATTTACTGGTCGTTCTGAAAACACAATCCAAAAATAATATTTTTATCTATTTCCTTGTCCGATCACCACTCTTGTTTCTCGCTCACTGTCGCTTGACGTCGCTCGCCATGTGCGATTCGTTCTGCGCCTAACCTAATGTTGGAAGAAGCTCTGCAAATTAACACATAGTGAAAGATTGTTTGGGATTTTCCGTCGTCTATCACAATTGTGTTGGCGTTGTCGCTCGCGTCACATCGCTTGCTCTCGCATGCTATCGCTTGACGGGCAAGCATACAAAGTTAGACCAATTTTTCACTCAAACTTTTGCAAGGTGGACTGATCACCACTTATAGCAGGAAGGACTGTGCAAAGGATTGATATTGTGTACTTCCTTCCTCTCCTCGCCGCTGCTTAGGTATAAACCAGCGTCTGGAGATGTAAAAGTAATCTTGCAACTTTCGTATCTACCGGTCCCTTCCCTCTACCAATGTTTCCCATCTGAAACCGATGTTTTCTTTGTATGCGGGGATCTGAAGTCATCTATCTAGACGCTGTAAAGGTCAGCAAACAGAAAAACTGCGGAATCAAGCGCGCGCGATCGCTCGGCGCCCATCGGCGGCGGCGAGCGCGTCGAGGTCGCCAGAAACCAGTCAGGTGACTCATCGCACCTCTATCTACATTGTATCGCACGAAAACACTGCGATGCAGTTGAACGCCATCATCTTTACTCACTCATAAACCTGCGAACCTAAACTTCTCACTTGTTTTTGCGGTTGTTTACTTTGTCGTCTGGTGTCTCCGATAATTCTGCGCTGTCTTATCTAAGCGCAAGCCGTCCGAAGTTTTGCAGATGTTTTTTTTACATTGCGGTACCTCGCCAAAGCCACATATCCTATAGTACTCGATTCGAGCAGATCTTAGCGACGGGGCAAGTTACTTCCCTTGACTCGTCGTGACCCAATTGACCTCCTACTCCCCTCCCCCTCCCCCCCCCCCCGCCCATTTGTGTGTAACCAAGTATGTTACATTTATATACCCTAGTTTGCAAAATCACGTCCCGTGTTTTTTGAAGGACCGATGGTGACATGTTTGAACGCGTCGAATGTGCCCTTTGGAAATGACCAGTTGTCGGATTTGCGCCTTTCGTGGAGATCTTTGTATCTCGTCCTGCCTCCTAGACAGAAACTCCAACCTTCCTTTCTCAGCTTTTTCCACGCAGGACCTATACGGCAAGATAGGGATGTTCCAGATGCTCTCAAAATAGTCATAAATAAAATCCTAGACCTAATCAGGTTTTTCTCCCAGGACCACCCCATGTTTAGGGCTTCCTCTCTTTTCAGCAATCGAATCTTCTCATCTGGTTCTGAATTTTTAATTTAATTAATTTGGTCATCTGATTTTTATTCGGTCGTAAGTATGAGTACTACTCGCATAATAACAGTGGCTTATCTTTCTCTGTTCTGTTGGGTTCGCCTTACTTTCTGCTGGAGGAGGTTTGGTGCAATTGCACACAAGCGGTTAAGTTTAGAATTTTGTCATTGCGCCCGCAGTTGTCCATAAATTTCCAATAATGACCGGTAATTATAGAGATCCCCAGTGGTTCCTGTTTGATTGGGTGCGTGCACACTCCTTTGGAGGCATTATTGATGGGGCACAGCTGAAAAAAGCGAAAAGAGCTTTTCTAAGTTTATAAATCTGAACAGCTAAAAATAAATATTTAAGAATCGATGCAGTACTAAAAGATAGGAGAGAGAAATGAATTGATATGCCATTTTTACCCATATTATATAGTGATTCTGCAAAATTTCTGCAATATTTTCCTTCCCTAGGGCCGCCATTGCTAGGGTCGGTAGCTAAATTTGGACCAGTTGTCCGGATCCTGGGCGCCACAGGACACCAGTCAAGTAGAGTTAGAAATGAATCCTCGAATCTACGAATTTAATAGATCCCATATTGTTCATCCGATCATTCAACGTTCTATGTTTTTGCCATGAGAGAAGTGGTCCCCTGCTTTACCACGCCAGGTCAATTGGTCACTTGCTTGACCATGCGAGAGCTGGTCCCTTGCTCGATCACGCTTGAACTGGTCCCCCAGCTTCCAACATTATTTTGTTTTCATTATTTTCCAACATTATTCATTGTGTATTTTTTCTGGCTTGGTTACCCATGTACTTTGGAACATTGAAACTCTGTAATGGTGAGTAGAAGAATGAGAAGCTAAAGAATGAAATTTTTTATAAGGGGAGGAGGGGGGACCAGTTCTCGTTTCCATTTTCTCATGATGCTATTGCCATTGAGTTTGGCTAGTTGTCGCTTTTTCGAGAACAGTAATTCTTCTGTAACTACACTAGGAACAACACAAAAAGTGTGTAAACCCTCTTTTCCCTCGTTCGCGCAAAAAGTGACGTCATTCTTCAAGCGCACGTAAATGTACTTTGTTGTTTGCTGCTGAACGAACTATGTATAGTGCAAACGCACAACACATACCGTACTCCACCAGCTCAAGGTTTTACTCACCTCCAATGCCATAACTCACTCCAGCACCAGTTGGAACCGAGTAAAAAGCCATTTAGTGTGCTGCAAGTTACTTACCACATTACTACGTTATCTCGATGACGAAGCGCCCAATTTGTTGACAGAACACGTACCGGGAGCTAGCGATTTACGTGCGCGCACACGTCGCAGATCGTCATTTGGCGCCTGGTTCGACGCTGATAACACGCACACGTCGGTGTTCTTGTGCTGTACAGCCATCAGTTCTGTCAATAGCAGCGGCGACGAATTGGCGCCGTCGGTCTCGTCTTCATTTCGAAAATTCTCGCTGGAGTGTAGTCTGCTGTTATTGGCTGAGCGTGCGTGATCTACCGTATACTGTAGAGACAGTGAGGACCCCATTGGTCCATTTGGGGTCTACAGTAGGGCGTAGGTCAGCAAAAGCCTTTACGCTTTTCTTTCGCAAATTTCTATGTAGTAGTGTCTCAAACTCTGCTACAATTGAGTTTTGACACATGGTAAGTGTATTTCTCTGCACTCTCTCCAATGACAGTACATTTTCTCACTTTCTGTTTATCTCAGACGTCTCTTCAACTACTTTCCCTTGTGAAACTGGTATAATCCTATTTTTTGAATAGTTACATTTTTTCTATTTTTTCAAGTTCTATTTTTTGCCACTCACAGGAATAGCGAGAGCAGATTTTACTCCTTCACTTACTGGTTAGATCCCTTTTTTTTGCATTTACTCCCTCCCTTCACTCTTGTTTCTTAAATGTCCCACTCCTACTTGACCCCACCGTTCCCCTCCCCATCCCCCTCCCCAGTCATTCGCCTATCCCTTGAACAACCCACGGACACAAGCTGTTCGTTTTCTGCAATTCTCGGTAGTCGGGGAGCGCCCTTATCTACATAAACAATTTTTTCTTGAAACATATGTCTATCTTACAACCACGCCACCTTCATCTTCCGTTTTTCCCAGGCCACGCCCACTTCGGCAATAATTGCCCTCTAATTGGCCCTTTAATTCCGAGTTGAAATCGACGCTATTTTTTTGTAAATGAAAAGAGAAGGTACGGGGTTTCCTGCTGCAATATGCGGACTGCTCACTTTTCATGGATTCTTAATTTAATTCGTAACGTTACATTACCGTAATCAATCGCTAATGCGACCTTTAATTCGATCAAGATCGGGTGTGGCGGTCAACGGTTTTATGTGGAAACTTGGACTTTGCGGGAAAAAGGGAGTAAGAGAGGGGACCCCGAAAAAAAAACTGGTAACAATGGCTACCTAAGTAGATTTCTCGATGTCTAAGCCAATAAACAGGGTTAGTCGATTTAGTACATAATAACTTAAGTTAGAGTAGTAATCAGAGTGGAAAAGAAGAAAATTCAGCAAAATTGGATTTAGCAAACCAGTGGAAAATCTTTGGAGTGTCTTGGGAAATTCATTAGGAATCCAGATGTAAAAGAATCCACCTATTATCACGTGCAGAAGGCTTCGATCTTCGTGGCCGAGAGATTCTGGAGGTCCCTCATTTTCCAATGGAATGGGAGTGCACTTACTCCCCGTTCTCCCACCGGGGACTGTAAACGACCTTGAAGTCGTCCTCAGTTGTCAATAATTCACCTTTGAAGTGGAATTCAGCAGTCGCTGTAGTGGGCGGAGCCTATTCGGAACATTAGTCATTCTGTTTACTACAGTTCACTACTACTACACCTACAACTCGTAATTTTTATGCATTTTCCAGTCAATAATTTAATACCTTCTCTCCGTAGAGAGTAATCTCTCCATGAGAGATTCCAGGAAGTCAGAGGGAATTTTATCGAGTTGGCATCGTTACTGCTGGCTGACGTCATCAACAGGATTTGCGAGCAGTCCTATGGCAAACGTCCAAAAAACTCCGCAAATCTCTGTTGTTTAGTGGTGTCGAGGCTCACATCCTCTGCGTCTCTAACCGCCCACCATCGTCTAATGACATAATGATGCAATTCTACGGAAAGACACAAATTACCTGCTGTACGTTCGAGTACACGTGGCACTCGCACCAACTCAGAACCTGCACGACGACCTGTTCTTTCGTGTCATCGCGTTAGGACCCACAGCTTATCCTATACACCAGCCTTTGTGATTTAGCCAGATCTGGGATGAATTTGCATTGGAACGACTATGACATCGGGTACAGTACTCCTACTATTTGGCTCAAACAGGAAATGTTCCAAGTGCTCGCTACGTTGATGTAAATTTGTACTCTTGTTTTCAGTACATTGTAACGCTATTCAACCTGCAAATGCAGGGTAGAGTGCAGATAGTTAGAGTCGATCTGGTGTGCCTCTGCGTCTCTGCATATCTACCTTTGTGTGAATGTCCACCAGTCCTACTTTTTTCAAATATAATGCTTGAATTTTGGACAAAACATCGGAATCTTCACAGCTAGCCCTCTCTCATCCCTAGTGGGTTTAAGTACAAGAAGTGCTGCGGTAGAAACGCAGCAAAAGGCCCGATTTTCACAGAAATCGTACCAGTTCCAGGGATTTTAACCAAAATTTTGCCAGAAAGCTTGTATAAATATGGTTATCATGAAGGAAAGCTGCGGTACTACCGCTTGATGAAAAAGTGGAGCTGTAAAATTTTGGTCAGCTCTTCTGTCCTCATATTTCTAAATGTATATGATCAGGTTTTCTTAGTAACTCCATTTTAAGAACTATTATTGGTCAGTAACGAATTGCTGTGACAGGTCAGCGTTGGTTTGCTGCGATTGGTCAGCGTTGCCCTGCTGTGATTGGTTAGGCGCCAACTACTTTCGGCTGCTTGTAGCACCCAGAGTTTTAACGCTTTCAGTATTATTTCCCTTGTTAGGTGATAACAATATTTCTACTTATATTTCCTGAGTTAATATCCAGAAATATTGTAGAAATTAAAAAAATTATTGCGCTGCAGATAGTTCTCCATTAATATTCTTTGCTATCAACTCCACGCTCCTCCCCTTTTTATTATTTTCCTTTTTTTCATTTCTGTGCTTTGCGTCTTCTTGCCACTCTTTCATTAAACGATGTTGGTTTCACTGCTCAAACAGCGGTAGAAAAAACTCCAGGGCCTCCCAGAAAACTCGTCCTTAAGTCGGACAACTCGTCCGCGATCCTTCTCATCTCGTGTAATTCATCGTACTTTTGCTCATTTCCATCGCTTTAAGTGCGTAAGTAGGTCAAAGCGATGACCAGTGACGAGGTTCTGCACAACAGCTGCGCTATCCGTCGTCCACGGCCACGTGTAACTTTTCGCTGATATCTTAATGTGAGAGTTTGCTGCGGGCTGCTGTCTGGTTGCCCAGTGGTGCTGACACGTGATAACGTGTTTACTCAACTGCACTCTTTTCCCGTCCGATATGGTGCATGAGTGCGTGTGTGTGTGTGTCGGAATGCGACGGACGTGGGTGTTTTGCATAGCGTTGATGTGGCGACAGATGGCTCCCTGTTTTGTAGCGCAGAGAGTTCGCTGAACAGTATTCGCATCGATTCTATCAAATTTCCATGAAATTATGGTACATTTTACCTGGTTATCTGGTAGGTTTTACTTTTTTCTACCCGTCTCAAGTTTTCCATCAATGATTATACTAAAAAAACATTTCTTTTTGATATTCTCCTCCACAAAAAGTTGTTAAATGCCTTTTTATGATCTCTACCCCGTCAGCTTTTACTATAGATGCGCAGCATTTGCACAAGCGGCCCGCCTACTCTGTCTGCATCTCTGCGCTCTCACCCCTAAATTGTGCACGTACACTTCCCACAGCGCTTATAACAATTTTCTAACTGTGATTGGCCCATATAAGCAATTTTTACTAGAACTGTAATTACTTTACTTCAAAGGTGCGCCTGAGTCTATTTTTCGTTTTATAGTCACACGCGACGGACGCACGCGTCTGGAATGAATTGCTGCTCACACCAAGGCAGAGACGCAGAGGAAGCGTCATGCAAGATCACACCTATTGTTTTCTTTTCAGTTTTTTTTTTGGTGAGAATTAGACGCCGAGAGTGGACCTAATGCGTAGACTAGCGATCCGTCAGTGATTTTTCCTTTGGAGGTATTTCCTTTGATCTACCCTGAATCCATAACAATACTCTTAATCCCACTAATTCAAAGTACTCAACACCTACGTTACCACGCTATTCACAGTAAACCGTTTTTGGTAGCCTTTTATACAGTTAAAATCCCGCCGCATCGAAAACTTAAAGCTGGCACGCTGAGTATCGACAGTTCGTATGGAGTCGACGCGCCGAATGATCTCAGTTTCCGGTGCATAATGAGCTAATCTTTTATATATAGTAAGATAGTTTTACGTAGCGCTTTCTTTGAAAAAGAGCATTGTGTTCAGGCTCAATGCCAAAATGGGTGGAGCGTTAGGGCGTGGCCTAAGCAAGCGAAGCAAACTAACCTCTGCTTTTTTCTGCTGTGTATTAGCTGCTACGGTGTGGGCGGAGCCTACCCTGCAGACTATGAGTAACCTGCCCAGGTACACGGAAAATCTCTGAAAATCATTGCTGCACTGCTCATATGTACTTTCAGTGCATTTTTTTGTATTCTAACATTCCAGCGCAATAGGACATGGACGGTTCGGAGGGTTAGAGACGCAGAGGAAGCTATTAAATATTCGATATAGGCGCACTGTTGCTACCGGTGCTTGGCAGTTGAGCCTGAGGGGAAAAGGCAGAGCACAGACGAGTAGGGCATCCGAGTTACTTTGCCAGACGGTGAGCACTCTGCGTCTCTGCCATTCTTACAGTACTGATTTCTAGGGAAACAAGGAATTCTTGAACAGAATTATTGATTGATTAGAAAGGAAGCCTATGACTAATGAATTCTTATCAGCACCCCGCGTTAACACGTAATTAACGCGTTTGCACGATTCACACGGCATTTCAAGGACTCTGCTCTCTTATCAGTGTTTTTTCTTCCATGTATGGAATTATCCATGCCAGTTATACATGCCACTATTTGCTCCTTTCCTACTGTATTATCTGTAAACAGGGCGGTCCTAGCACGATCTTTGTGCGTATGACGTCGTTACTTTACAGAACCGGCGAACTTCGCCACTGCTTTACCATCACCGTTGGTCACACAAAGTGCTCCAAACACACCAATAGCACATCGAATGGCAAGGCATGAGGCAAATCCAGGTACGATGGGGTGTGGTGTAATATCGTGTTAGATGGTGTCAGATGATGCAATGTAGTGGCAGAATCACTTCTCATATTGTGAATCTTGTGCAGAATTGCACAATCTTATGTGAACATTGTGTATTAAGTATGTCTGGTAAGTCACATTAGATAACGTTCCATTCACAAAAACTGGATATTTAAAAAAATCTTTTTTCTTCTGCATTTCAAAATCACAGTGATACCTGTAATCTTACAATTTTTCGCGTTTCAACGTATTTTTTTATTTTTTATTCCTTTTTGTATTCCTAAGCTTGAATCGCTGTAGCTCGGAAGGGGGGGGGGGTGTGTAACCTCTGCTATTGGTCAAACAGATGAGTTGGCCAATCACAGGCTTCGGCGACACCGCCCCCTTCATGCACAACGCCCTACATCCCCCTTAGTCAATTGTTGCTTTTCTCAGCTCGGATTTTTTGTGTTAATTTGCGTCAAATCATGTCAGCACGTGCTAATTCCTGTCACATTCTACAACGCCTCGTTGTAGTACAGTACATCTGTCATGTTTGACATGTCATCTACCTTGCTGTAACATGTTAGATCGTGTCAGATACCAGTTAGGCTTCATGTCAACTTTTCAAAATCACGTTGGAGCGTGTTAAACCACGTTTTATCCGTCCAATCAAAATGTTTGCGTCATATTTGCGTGAATAATGCACTGGAAATTTGCAAGACCATCGCAGCGCTATGTAAATAACTGGAAGACGTCACTTATTCGTCTTAATACATTGCAGACATTACAGTTTCGCAGAATAATGCTGTCAGTAAACAAACATATCGTATAGCAATAGCTTACGTCAGATCATGTCAGCCTGTGTCAGATTGCTGTCACATTATGATAAACATTGATCCCTTTCAGATGCTCAGCGGCACCAAAACGTGGTAGCACCTCAGGGAAAACCGCTCAATAACAACTACTATAGGGCTGGAATCGGTGCGTACTGTAAAAAATCGATATATCGATTCAATTGCTTCTAGAGACCAATATAAACTTATCTAACAATTGTTTCAGGAACACTTTATGAAGGTATTTTTGCATGTTTCCGACCAGTATGGGGATATTTTGGACGGAGTAATAATGATTTGTACGTTTTACCATTATCGATTGCCGGTTATTCGTTTTGATCTGCGTTCGAGTTCAGGGTAAAATCAATAGAGGACGATTGGGAGATACCGTTCGAGGCGATTACGGGTTTAGAATGGCTCGGTGCCGGTTCACAAGGCGCAGTTTTCAGGTGAACTATTGGTTAGAGTCAAAGAAGCAGAGTTTTCCGCTAAGCCACGCCCCCATTTTTAGAGGCTGCCTCAACGGTCAAACTGTGGCAGTGAAAAAGGTGAAACTCAAAGAGGAAACAGACATCAAACATCTGCGTCATCTGAATCATCCGAATATCATAAAATTTGTGTGAGTTTAAAGGCCGTCGAGCTGGGTTACTGTAGATTATTGTAGTCGATTTTAGAGGCGTATGCACGCAAGCTCCATGTTTCTGTCTAGTTATGGAATACTGCCCGAATGGTCAGCTAGGTGATGTATTGAAGTCAGACAGGGTTATAGGTGAGTGTTACTCATTATCTGGAAGTTAATTATGGGGATTTGGGAAGAGGTGGGGGGGGGGGAAATTATCAGGAGAATGGGCGGTCTCACACTTTCGCCATTGGTTATTGTCCGATTAGCTCCGCCCAACGCCCTAAAATGTTGACCCCTCCAGCACGTCTTGTTTCTAATTAAACTCTGTAGTATGCATTATTCTTGCAGTTAGGTGAGGATGAAGTTTTTGAAATAGGCTCACATTAGCTAGGTGTTTAGATCTCTTTCTTTAGTGTGTGGCACAGAACCGTGGCTGAACCGTGACACTACCGTGGAGTAACCTTGTACGATGAATTTAGAAGCTGCACGATCACATCACTAATAAATCGGTTAAAAATTCTAAAAAAAAACATTTCCTGGTGCGCACAAATACCCTACGCTTCCAATTTTTCTTGTTTTCATCGTCATCATACTGAAAATGTCGTAATCTGTCGTCAACAATGATTATGATGGCTATCGATTATGAGCAGAGTTGCTGGTGCGGCCGCGGCACAGCCCACATAAATCGATACGTATCCGAATCAATACTATCGGAGCGAAAGCGTCGCTCTGTGGTATACCGATAGTAGACTATGTCGACAGCTAACATACAACGATACATTTATGTAGTGCCAAAAAAAATAAACAAGCGAATTAATCAATCAATAAACAAGTAAATAAAAAGCAAACAAACGCGAACGACGTTAACAACGAAGCGATTACTGAATTCTATTTCTATTTCGCGCTGGCCTTCTTTTACGTATCTCTTTATTATTATTCTTAGCTTTTCAAGCACATTAGCAAACTGTAATCGTGTAAAAAATGGAAAATAAGTTGGGGATAACCGTGGCAAGCCGGAGGAAAATTACTTAATAGTGAATTAAAGATTCCAATTTGATACATTTAAGGAAATGAATTTTCCGTTTATGGCATGGTACCGCTACATAGCTTGAAATTAACCGTGTCATTTTCCAGGATGGCAAGACTGGTGCTCATGGAGCAGACAAATTGCTGAAGGCATGGAATACTTGCACAAGAATAAAGTGATTCATCGTGACTTGAAAAGTCCAAAGTATGTTTCTTCCTTCGAGAAATCCGCTACCCAATCAATATTCGGCCCATCATTGATCGATATCGATTAAGCTGCCCATTTTTCAGGCGCTTGCTGTGCAATTCATTTCATTCAATCGAAAATCCATGAAGCACATGCATATTTGAAATGTTTGCAGAGCAGGCCACCATATGCCGACTGAAAAATGCGCAGCTAACAGAAGTGTGCAAATGTGGGCGCGAATTTTGAAGAAAAAAAGAACCAATCTGTTTATCCATACAGTATCCTGTTCGATGAGGATGGTGTGGTGAAGATATGCGATTTCGGCACGTCACATCAACAGAAAAAACAGAACAGTACGGTAATGTCGTTTTGTGGTACGGTAAGCTGGATGGCACCGGAAGTGATCAAAAAGCAGCCGTGTTGTGAGAAGGTGAGAACGCTAACTCTTCTGCTGTTGGTCAGTTACCGTAGGACAAACTTTCCAGGTTGATGTCTACTCGTACGGTGTTGTACTGTGGGAGTTGTTGACCAGAGAGCAGCCGTATAAGAACATCAATCAAATGGCGATTATCTATGGAGTTGGATCGAAGTGAGTGCAGTTTGTGCCATATACTCGAACAGGTGTTCTCTGATTGGTTGGCGATTTAGTAGTAGGCGTCTTTTGATTGGTCGAAACTTCAAATAGGTGTACAACGTCCAATATCTGGCAGACTTGTGACTTACGTGTCAGACTGTGTCAGAAAGCCCTAGAGCAGGTTAAATTATTTAGAAACTCAACATCTCATCTTTGGCTCCACCCACTTTGTCTTCTTGCAGGAAATTACACCGACATAGTCGAAATCTACACATCTCTTGCAAATGCTGCTTAGATATTTATGTAGTCGCTGCTAAGCCACTCCCACATCCGCATTTTAACCAATGGTGTACACCAAATGGGGGATATTCTCCCATTGGTTAATGCTTCTACCACGACCACGCCTTTCTGTACTGTAATAGATAGTGGCTGGTAGCAACAACCCAATTTGAACATGCCACATGGGATCTTAGCCACGCCCACTTCAATCATTTCTGGTGAACTACAAACTACATTATTGATTAGCACGCCTGCGGCTCCACTAAAAAATTCAGAATTGGAGCACAATGCACCTGTATGATCGACGTGAATAAATATTGATATTTTGGGTACTATTCAGCTGTCTGGCCCTTTAAAGTTTCATTTAAAAAACTCCCGCATTCAGGGGATTAAGGAGGAGGGGTGTTTGGTATGCTTCTCACGAAAATTTTGCACAGTTACCACCATTTTTGTAAGGTTAGGTGTCGAGGTTAAAACAGCATTTACCGAATTCCATCATTTATAGTAACCTCTCACTTCCCATACCGGAAACGGCTCCAGATGGTTTGAAGATGTTGATGAGACAATGTTGGAGTACGACGCCAAGGAACCGCCCATCATTTACGCAGTGCCTCAAGTATATGGATATATTGTACGCTGAATTCAAAGAAATGGGTGATGAGGTGAAAATGATAGGCTATATTTGGGTTTCTTGGTTTTTTAATAGAGTCTCGGGAATATCCTAGCTTTCCAGGAATTCTTCCGTCGAGCTGCTAAATGGCGAGCCGATGCGGCTAACATACAATATCCAGAGACGATTACTAAAGGAAACGCTCAGAATTTTGCTGAGAGGGAGGATGGTAAGTTGTTACCGAGTTTCCACCAGGCTCATTCAATCTAGGTTAATTTGTTGTTCACTATAGAATGATGTGCTCAATGAGTCATTTAAATATTTCCCTTGATTTTTTCTTTTCAAAAGAATATCATGAGTTTGAAAGTATGGAGCATGATTAGTCCTTTCAGTAAATAAGCAAATAAATAAATAAATGGATAGATATGATAATATAATTAAGCATTACCCTAGGTTTGAAGCGCATTTTCTCTGATTTTACCGTAATTGTTGACTCCTTCTTCGCATGTTATTGGCTGACGCACCAAAGAGGCGTGGCTTCGAGCTATTGACCAGTGGTGACCTCTCAGCTGCCATAGTTTATTATTTTGTCCTTCAGCCTCACCCAATTTCATATGTTCTCTCAGCAGTGATGATTCAACTATAAGAGTCCAAGAAATCTATTGGCAATCGATTTTCTTCCAGAAAAGGAATTGATCCGGAAGCGTCGCGAAGAGCTAAAGCACGCCCAGGACATCCGTGAAATGTACGAGAATAAGTTAAGACGTACAAACAAAATGTATTCAAAGCTTACCGATTGCATGAATGAGCTGTTGTTGAAAGAAAAGGCAAGTGACGTCATCAATCGATAATTTGGGATGCTTTGCAACTGAACTGCAGGGTTTAAGGAACTGGAACAGCGCATTCGTATGCTAGATGAACAACAACGTTATCCTTACCTGTATGCCAGTACTAGTACGCGCCCTACTGTGGTACGAGCTGGACCACGTACCATGAGAGGATCAGAACAAGAGTGAGCGCCCATGATTCGCTGGCCACGCCCACAAGTGCAGTTATCAATCAGTTTTTCAGTATCTATTGTACTGCTATCGACCCGCATTCGTATGGTATGGAGGTATCGTCAAGTGAGGAGGATCTAGCCGAGTATCATCGTGGATCGCCGTACAGATGCAGTCAAGCCAGCAGGTATGTGTTGTTTAGTGGGTGGTTAGAGACGCAGAGGGCGAGGAGCGCTCCCTGGATGTCTGCGCTCTCATCCTTTCTATGCTGTCTCCCTCAGCCCCCCCCCCGCCACCGTAAATGAGTCAGTCTTTTTTTTTTCAAGAATGCTTTATGGAACGAAAAAAATTATTGTTAGCTTATTGTTCATTCCCTGATTTTATTATTTTATCAAGCATTCATCTTTGATAAATAAAAGGAAAAGATTGAAGTTATGATCCAGAGAAAAGTTAAAATGAAAATTAAATAAAACTTAAATTCAAACTAATTTTTTACCAGCCCCATTTTCGAATTTCCGGCTAGTTAAGTCCCCAAAGTAACGGATCCTAAATTTTTCTCACCCCCCCCTTCCCCCACGCCCCGTCTGTGTCCGCAGCCACTACTCGGGGCAACTGTTCCTTGTGATCAATTTTTACACCTTCTCCCCTCGCAAAAAAACATGTTGCGTTTGCAGCATTGAAATCGAGTTGATCCCTTCTCCATTCTTGCACAATTCAGCATCAGGACAGTTGTCATGTTACTCGGACGAGTTGTCAATTATTCAAGCATCTCCACCGCTCAATGGTTTCATCCAATAATTATCCTTGAATAATACATCCAGAAGTAACAAGTAAACAGGCAGGAAGAGCGCATTAGTCCCTCTCCGCTATTAACCCAATACAGTGTCTCGCAGCACTTGGGACGAGTTGTCCTGATTTCCACATCTGATCTTCCAGCTCCTCCGGCTTCCCCTCATCCACATCAGCCACCTTCTCTCGCCAATCCTCATCACGTAGCTCAGCTGGGCTAGCGCGACGCCGTGACAGTACGCTGCGCGAGTCGCCCGTGCGAGGACACCATAGCCGTGAGTGGTCCTTTAAACCGACTACGATTACTGTATGCTACAGTAACCTTTTTAGCGTTCTCTCGTAGTCCGTACATGCGGCATTCTTCGTCGTCGCAGTATTGTTCGGAACTGATTCGAAATTCACCAGCACGAACCAGTGGAATGTCCGAGGATAGTGGTGTACAGATGTGGAACGAACCACCAGTACTGCCGGGAGGACAGCAGGTATTGCTGCTACCACATTCTAATATTAGCATCAGAAAATGGAAAAAAATCATTTCCACGGGCAGGCACTGTAAGCCGAGATTGCGAAGGGGCGTGGTCGTGCTCTCACGTGGTTGGCTAATGGCGAAGACTCCGCCTCCATTCGAAAATTCGTGCTTCTTTCTAAATTTTAAGTAATTTTATGAGAGGAGAGAGGATTTTGAAATGAAGGGGAACCCTTAGATAATCTTCGCCTCACCTGCAGCATGTGCGAAATTTAAAAAATTTATGATGACGTCATCACCCAACTTTACAGGTTGTTTACTCGCAAACGCTGTTCCGTAATGTGGATGGTCGTTGGTCGGATAGTCGAATAGTGCAGCGAAGAAAACCAAAGCGGTCGTCCACCTTCCAACGGGACAGCCCCGCCAGAATACCACAAAGTGAGCGTGAGTCTATATTCTGGTAGCTTGCCCTCACGGTACATAGGCAGTTTGGGATCTCTATACCTCATTTCAACTTTTTGGGTCTTTTAACCTCTGGATATTGATTCGATTCCTCTGCGTCTTTGCCAACTTCTGTGTTAAGGTCGATCGAAACAGCAACGTGCATCATACCCATCTCCCATGCACCTGGATCTAGAGAGTTGCTGCGACTGTACCAATGAGAACTGCTGTCGACGACAACGGTACCACAGATGACGTCACCTGATCGGTGCAAACTGTCCAATATCGATTTTTAGGGCGCGATCAATGATCCATGAGCGAATGGCGCAATCGCCGACACCGTACGACGATCCGGCCGAGTTGAACGTGTCGAATTTGCCGCAGTCCACATCCTATCAGGAGGCACTTCGTCAAGCCGGGGACATACCGTCCACGTCGTCAGAGCATCGCCTAGCCACTGTGGTTGAACCGACCCCTTCGAAGGTCATGGGGTAAGTGTTCCAAATAACGCATATGTCCCAAAAGTTGCGCGCTAAGGTGTAAAATTGGGAGTATAACATGGAGAGGTTGTTCATTAGATTTTAATCGTCTAGGGTGCAACTTCGAAATTTTGATGCCAGTGATACTTCACCACTGTTTATTTGGCCTGGTACGCATGCTGACTTCTGAGACAATCAATATATTGATTTTTCTTCTCTTTCTTTGTGCACTTAAGATTCACTAGACAAATATATCTTGGACTCATAGCTCCATTTCACCACCATTCTGGATGTTGATGGCATTCGAATCTTACCACCTATACTAAAATATCATTCTTTAAGTGCTGGGTCCTGCACGGAATTAAACCAGCACGAGGATTTTCTGTTGTGAGGGTAGGCGTACTTCGTGAAAAGGTTACTGTCGTAGTTTTTCCAACAAAATCACGCAACATCACTGCCTACCAGCGAGGATACATATATTCTCATCTACATGCCCCGCGCTCCATTGAATAAAATCCAACATAGCGCCAGCTTACACGTCCATAAAGATATTGCTGAGACTCGCTAGCTGAGCTCCCAGTAGTTATTCGATTCTCTTTTCCATTTCAATGCAAGTACCTCATTAGAAGGAAAGGTCAAATTTGACATTCTGGGCTGACTCGCTAGGTTTCCAGTGAATGTAAACTTCGTTTGGCTGGTAATGCAAAGCACTAAATTTTGTAAGAGTGTAATTTGGCGCGTCGTTGGCTCGCAGATACTGAGGGCAAAGTTTCCTGAAAGTATAAGTTATGGTTTCGTTGAGTCGATGACCCAAGCACTGGATTGCAAAAAACGGTATGATGTAAGTTGGCGTGTCGTTGCACCAGTGATACAAAACGCCTGGTGGAAGCGTTGACTGCTGGTGCATTTTACATATTAAGCACAAACTTGCAGTTCTTTGATGAAAATCTTATTTCTTGAGCACTGCATTGCCAAAAACGGTATGATATAAGTTGGCGTGTAGTTAGATTGATAACACAAAGACTGTAAGTTAGCGCGTCGTTGTACCGGTGATACAGAACTTTTTTGTGAGGTGAAACTACAATGAACTCAGTGAACTTTCCAAATGAAGTTTCTCTTCATATTGTCTTTCAAGCTGGTGTTCTGAAACAGTACTAGATAGTTTTAGCAGAGGTTGTCACGAAACTGTGCGTAACTTTTGGGACAACACCCACATATCTTCCTTGTCATTTAATATTGTTTCAGCTACACCAATCCAATGTTCATCTCACCGATCACCTCCTACATTAATCCATTGTCGTCACCGGATTCACCACAGAGTCCGCCTCCACCTGCCCGGAAACAATCCGGACAACTAGCCAACGTCGATCAGAATATCGATCTGTTCTCATCATTGGATTCGAACAATCCACGCGCTAAAACGCAAACACAATCCGATGCATCGGCTGAGAATAGTACGGACGAAGATAAAGACGAGGAGAATGGGTGTGTTACTGTCATTTTCGAGTAATTTTCAGAGAAGTAATGAAAGACTAATTTTTCCAGAAATGTTTTGGACTCGTCGCTGGATTCACAAAAAGCATTCAGCGCTTTGACAAAAACAAGCAGCGAAGAAGATAGTGCCGAGAAACGGTGAGTGGGGACTCAGCAAATCAATAAATCGATTTTTTATTGAGCTCATCCATAACAGTCTGTACTTCTTGCATATATGTGCATCTAGAGCAGTTTTTTTTCGCAATCTTCCGATAGATGATGTCGTTTTAAAATACATACAAAATGCTTCGGAGCAATAATAAATTGCAGAACATCACATCCTTATCATCCTTACTAATATTCTTCTAATTTCCATAAAAATATGAATATTAAATATGAATAAGAATCAGTACAAAAACAAGAATAGGAAACAAATTCGTCAAGAAATGCTGTACTGCCGGTTAGTCATTCTTGCATCACAGAATTTTGTATGGACTCCCGCGCCGCACCACGCTCGCGATGCGGCAGATCAGTTTGGTGCTGTGGTTGTCGGGCGTTGGATATATTGATGTATTGCTTATTTTTAAACCCAAGCATTTCGGAGCCAAGACAAAGGCACAAAGAAAATGGTGGAAAACATCACCCGACAACAATAGCGCCTAGCTGGTCTGCCGCGCCGCATAGTCTACGCGACGATGTTTTGCGGAAAACACCTCCCAACAATAGCAGCGTTCAGCTGATCTGCCGCGTCGTGTAGGTGGTGCGGCGCAGCAGACAAGATGTGCAGTGACCCTGATGCAAAAGCTAATCGATAAATGGAAAATCGATAAAAAACGGAAAATTGCCCTTTCGTTCCCACCCTTACACGGATGTAGAGTGAGCAAAGGAATAGAAAGAACTCGATTGAAAGGGACTGTACCTATCAATTTTTATCACTGGGCAGCTGATGGATGTGCGCTTCGGATTCCAAGTACCATATTTTCCAGAAGACGTGAATTGATCATGCTGACGTCATCGTCCACAATGGCTTCATCGTTGGAACGATCTCTGGAGCAGGGCGCAATGCATTCGGATGGGCTCAGCGATAAGGAGCGACGTGTGCGAGCCGTGAAGAACACGATCCGTGGACATCGACGGACGCAATCGGTACGCACCCAATGATATATTCGCCACGAAAAGTCATGTTATCATGTACCTGGGGAGAAAAGGCGAGCTCTGCGACTGGTCAACTACATGAATTGACCAATCGCGAAGCTCAGCTGTCCCGCCCACTCCTGGTACAGTGCTCCACATCCTTCGCGTTTGGTTTGATGATCATCACTCTATTTGTTATTCCTTTCCAGAATCCTCAATCCGTCGTGATGTCGATAGTTGATGAGACCAGCTCAGAGACGGATTCTGACGATGCGGTCGACATTTAGCCCCCTCGCCGCCCCGTTCCATGAGCGAGGTGTTTCATCAGCAGTGTAAACTGGAGGCTCCGCCCCATTTTCACTAGCGCGTTTGACTTTTCTACCTATCAAAGAAAAGTTGACGAGAGATGTTTGTGAGTACTTGACAATGTCACTATTTGTTTTTCCAAAAGTCGGTGTTCAACAATGTGTGTCGTTACATTGTGTGTGTGTAAATGCGTATCGTACCTTACGTACTACATTTGTATTTACTGCACAGATATATTTTTTGCGGACTTCACATGTGAATCGACGCCGATTTGCACCAGCTGCTCACTCTTGCCCCATTTGTAGTTTGTAGTGTACTGTAGCATTAGAGATGAGTCCCTTGAGTTCATGTCGCTTCGGCTCTGTTCGCCTGACTTCACCACATCGCACTGGGTTAGGGACGCAGAGGATTTTTTTTCGCTTTGCGACGTGGTGAGTGTCAACTCTACTCTTTATCTGTATCTTTGGTTCTATATTATTTTCCAGAATTTATTTATCATTTCATGTAGAGATCAAAAACAATCGATAACATACAAAACCCTGTGCTTCCATTGCGAGTATATGTATCTATGTTGTATTTTGTATTTGTAATAACTTCTAATGAAACTTAAACTACACAGAGATTTCTTTGCATTGCATTTATAGCTGATGTCAAAATTTGGAGTTACTACAGTTACTCAGCGCAGATGTGATGCGTTATGCTGCGAAACTGGGCGTGGCCAAGCTTTGCGATTGGTTACTTTACTCAATTCACCATTCGCAAACCATTGCGCACCCCCCGTCTCATGCATCACCCTCTATTAGACGTGAGCCAAATAGTCGTACTTGTTCCTTCCACGCTTAAATTTGCACCATGTCCAACAGACGATACTTTTTCGGATCGGTGGCACTACCGACAGTCTTACTACGGCCGAACTTCTGCGATGGTGGGCGCGAATTCATTCTACGAAACACCAGCTTACAAGGTATTGCCTGCAAATTCTAATCACTCGGAAAAAAAGCAGTGCCGGCGCAGGAGTGGCAAACCAGGGGATTGGGGAGTGGGGGGGGGGGAAAGCTAGTGTGTACAGGTTAGGCCATCCCGGCTTAATACCTTCATCGTGATAGTTGCTACCTACATTAACAGAGTGTGGCAATAACCAGCATGAACTGACTGCTCTGAAGCACAATGAAAATAAACAGCAAATGACACCAATGAAAACAAACAGCAAATATTTACTCATCTCTAAACCACGTATAAATATTACTCTGTAGCAAATCTGGCAGAAAGCGAAAGAAATCACAGACGGAAAGCGCATTAATATCGAATAGATCGCGTGACGCACACGCTATCTGAAAAAACGGCGAGGCGCTACGAGGCGAGTTGCGACAGTGTGGCAGTGACGCGAACCGGCGACATCGTCTGCGAGGCGGCACATGAGGCGTGCGACGGCGACACGTGCACAGGCGGGTCTTCTCCCGATACATAGTAATGGGTGACACCATTCTCGCCTTCTATCGTTGATATACTAGAATTCAAATTTGAATTAAGAGCTATTTCATAATTAGAAAATGAAACACTTCTCCAACACAACACTCACTTTGTTGTCGTGCTCATGCCTTCCCTAGTTACTCCAAGCACAGGTGCTGGCCTAGCAGTATTCTGGCCGGCCAAACGCAACGCGTCCCGCGACGTACATCTAGTCGGTGTGGCTATCGCCGGCATCGTGGTGCTTTTTGCCGTTGTGGACATCACCGCGGCAGGAATTCTCTTCAGCAGATGCGGATTCTCGCAGTTGAATGACATCATCTGCTCCTTTTGATGTTCAAAACATTCTCGGCACAGGAAATTGTTTGTTTGAAGAGCTGGCTGTAAAACAAACATCGTCATCTGCTACAGTATTACATCTATGATGTCACTGACCTTTCCGCAGTATTGATTTATGCAAGTAATCATGAGCGATGATGCACTGAACGAACGACTTATGCGTTTTCTACCGCTCTGTGGCTGTAACACAATGACATCACTGTAAGCACGTGGGCGTGTCCAATGTGCTTACCTGCTTTGAGCTCAAAAATCTCTCCCTAGCGCTTCTCATATACTCTCTAACCATCTCTTCCATGTATTCATGTGAAGAGGACACCAAACGTGACGCTATTAGACAACTCGTGCGTGACAGATCAGCAGCACAGGTCTAAAACACTCGGAAATTCAAAAGAATAGTCGGAAAACTTAACATCATCCAAACATACACGAGCATCTATGCCGTTCTCCTTGTTTTTCCCATTTGAAAGGCGGAAAGTGCGCAAAAACTGTTGTGTGATCTCGTTGATTATGCGCTTCTTCTCCTGGGTACCACCAGCTACTCCTGGAAAGTGAAGCAGAATTACTCTACGCTAGATCATGCGAATTTATCCTAGGTGCAACTGGTGTTTGCGTTGGATTATATGAGAATGCGAGGGAATGGTATAAATTGAAGAAATAATCGTGAATTGAAAATGCTGGGATTTAGGAAGTGGTTCACGCAATCTAATGACACGAAAAAAAAACTTTCAGAACTTCCGAAGTTTTTCAAGAACTAGTTGCTTGATGTTAACACCGGGCTTGTGAAACCTGTTAAAATGTAAGATTGAAAGTCAAAATCTTTGTCGTGAAGATCACCAAGGTTCACGCTGATTTCACGCGCTGTCTCGAAGCTCATTTAATTGGAGTAAGTAAAGAAAATTTAGTGCATAGGCACTGACTCAATGGTTTCGGAGTCGTAATTACATTTTTTTTTGCTATACTGAGACCTCTCCCCCCTTGATGCTCCGGATGCACAAGCCCTACGAGCATGCTTTCACCAAGCCCTGTGCAAAACACTCGAAACACAATCAGTGAATGAATAACCACATCGCGCAAAGTGGGTGTCAGATACGTGATCAGCGTGGTGAAAAACCACTCTGGGCATACCAGCAAAGAAACTCGCCGAAAACCCAATAAATCAATAACCACATCACGCAAAATGGTTGTCAGGTTCGTGATCAGCACGGCGAAAAACCCTGTGGGTACGGTCCCGCCGCACCCCAGTATGCCCATTTCGATCAGGATTGGGATGCTTTCTGCATGAAAAACACAGAGGGCGCAATTCCACTGAAGGCAGTTATGCTTTTAAAAAATCACCTGAATGGACTCTGCAGACTCCATCGTCTAGATGACCCCCATTCCTAGTTACGGTCGCGCATTTTCACGCAGTCCATAGCGTGTTTTATAAAAACGTAACCCAAATTTTTAATGAGGTCGTTGCCGCGCGCCAATTCACGTTGAATACCAAAAGTTTAACAAATCAAACCCATTTTCGTTCAATATAGAATAATAGTCCTTATCTTGGATCAATTAGGGCAAACCGAAGTCCCGATTAGCCATTAAGAAAACCAAATTTATATGTTTGTGACCCGGAACAGAGAACACTTTGGAGGTAACTGAGACTACCATAGCTCTAACTCCATATATTCTTAGTGCAGGCCCCACATGGATTTATTTTCACATTTGTTTTCATTTATTAGACACTTGATATCGAAACACAGAGCTTTCTGTTTGATTATTTTCAAAGCGAACGCAACAAGACAGAATGAGCAACTACTGGGAATGTATCGGCAAGAATTAATGGAAACGGCAAACTTGGTACTGGATTACTTCAATAATCTGTTGATGTGATGAATTACGCTAAATATGTTGTCGAACAACTCAACATTACCAAGGTTTTGATTAAAAGTAAAAAAAGGAACATGTGCACGGATCAATCAACTAATACAGGTTACAGATCCCATCGTCCACCTAACCCAACTACAGTAACACAGCATCGTTATGTTCTGCAATTTATTTGATAAGATCTCAGCAGAGAAACAGCCCCGTGCTCTGGATAAATGATCAAAAAATCTTAAGCAAGAAGAAAAACGTATCATGAACATAAATTTGTACAAGAAATAATATGAGCTCAAAAAAGGGAGGAACTAACCACTGCTCGCCAGTGTCATGCTCTTATCCATTGCTGTCGTTGTTTGTGTTGTACGTATTGGTCTGGTCTTCTTCACACTTCCCCTCCTTACGTCCATCTTCACCAAATCCATGTATTCGCTCAGCAGCGCCAGCTTATCGCCGTCGGTCATCGCCAGTCTGGCCGCCATTGACGCGTCGTCGTCGTCGCTCCACCTTTAACACATCCTTATTTCTGTACAAACAAGTCTTCGACAACATAGACAACACCCACAGTTTCCTAACTTCATGCACTGTTCTAAAAGCCATAACTAAAGGAAACATTTTCATTCTAAACATTATATGATAGGTTGTTCTCACATTTTCTGTGAAGATGAAGCACATTCTTTCCTGACAAAGTTCTCTTATTTAACATGAAAGTTGCTAAGAAATTACGGAAAAATCTAGACTAAGAGCTAAACTAGCACAAAACACAAGTCCTTACCAGCTAAAATCTGGACCTGGATCGATTGCAAAATGCACGGGAAGTAGATTTCTGTTGAAATCTGTTATTGGGATGATCTCTGCAAAAAAAACCAACCACTCCCTTTGGTCATGTACCAAATAAAATTCCGGAATAGGTCACTTACGCATTTGCGATGAGTCATGCCTCATCGGGACTAGTGGTGAGAAATGCGCCGAGTCGTAGCATAACACCAGCGGTGACCTTCACACGAAACAACTAATCCGATGATCGTAAAAAACAACAAAAACACCAAATAATCATACCTGTGACACTGCTCCGATGGGCACTCTAGCGGTAAGTAAATTCCACCGAATGAAACAGGTGATAGCTCTTCTCCTTTAGCATTACGGAGAACCTACAGAAGAAGCTCTCTAACTTCTACACCTTAGGCTCATTGGTGGTCAAAAATTACAAAAAAAAACTTACTGTATCTGACACTACTATGATAGGTCTTTTTAGTACGTGAGCTAGCGCAAACACATGGATCGCTTCCAGACTTTCATAGATCTGATCAGTCGAATCGGAACTCGAGTCATCTGTTCTTCTAAAATTTATTTTCCAAGACAGTAATAATAATACAAATCATGAACATTATTTTTCAAAATATTGCAGAAGAGAGCTAACATGTGGAAGGAACAAGTATAAAGGATTAATAAAAGATGCAAGATTACCTAGGTACTGGCGACGCTAACGCTACAATGCCGTTCCACTCTTGCATCCATTCTTCATCAGAGAGCGTGAGGCTGAGGCCACTAGCCTGGAAAAATCACGAGTTTAATCAAATTTGTGCATATTTAGACTGATGAGACTAAAGGAAAACGTGGGCACGAGTTTCCTAGGTGTAAAAAGAAGATCTTGGAATTTTACCAAGGTATGGGATTTCCAATGCAACCCCAACAAAAAAGAGGCACTGCAGTCGAAAATGTCTCGAATTTTATCGAATACTCAATGATAGCGTCAATAAAGAAAAAGCACATCAGGTCTCCTTTCATTACATCATTTTTTAAACAAACCGTCTCCAGCATACAAGGAAGACCAAGTGTCGAGGCTGCACAATATACATAGTTCATTCTACTCCGGCCCAACCAGCTTTCAGAAGAAAGCGAGATTACGAGTATTCACTTTGGTATGGCGCAGCGGGTTGTACTGGGGCGTGCGAGCACGTCGGTAAGTATTACATAGCAACAAAAGCAGCGCCAGCAGACAGAAAACTAAACATTTTCCCCTTAATTTTACCTAAATTAGAATGTACAACTCTGTAGGATGAGGCTTGCCAGCTCCAGCAAGCCGACCATTGATCGACTTACTGGAGACAACTGAGGACAACGTTCGACCATAACTCGTATACTGGAGATATCAGCCGGCAGGTTGCCGAAGCATTGCCGAGAAAGCATGGCTATTCCTACAAAACCATAACCATCTAGAACTCCAGGCCTATAGCCTAACACCTTCACTAGAACATGAGTCGAGCAATTTAAACCTGACATTGAACAGCGCTCACTCTAACCTCACCACTTGGAATAAAACATATACCTTTACCCCTAATTAGGAGTATATTCCCCAGCATGCTCCGCAGCAGTTTCCACCGCAAGTTAGTTCCTACCCTATAATCCCAAGTTAACCCCCCGTAACAGCATTCGAACCTCGCTCAATAACATCTCCTCGCTCCCATTACGCTTTAATCTGAGTGAGTTCTTGGATTGGCGGTGTCTCTCGGGAGATGTCCCCCCCCCCTGATTTGCTCCACTTTGCTAGCAATGCTCCCAAAATTGAGTATTTTCTTGCGTTTTGCTACTTTCAGCAAAAGCTTTTGATATTTTCGAGACCTAAACTTAGTTTCACTTCTTAAACCATGGTTGTAAACACCAAGTGCTCGTTTTGAGAGCAAGTTTTGTGACTTCATTGGAAAAAAAATTCAGGCACACATGCCAGATTATTGTCCGTACCTGGTTGGCATGATGCTCCGCCCATTTCCAGCGGCGCCACAGGGCGCTGCGTCTTGAGCCTCGTTTCAGCATTTCGTAAAGCGCCTCACGCAGAGTCAGCTGACGATCATGTAATCCCCACATTCCTGAAAGCAGCATGTTACTACAACTCTCCAAAGCTGACAGAAAATCCACATTGTTCACCTAGTGAAGCAGCGTGCAGAAGACAGTTACCATCTCCAGTAGTCGACAGGGGGTACAGCTTCTGGCCATACTGATGCCACCAATTCAGGTGCTCTACAACAATATGTCATTCTACTACATAGCTTCAAACACAATAAATACAACTCGTGAAACGCACTTGACGCCTCCAGTCTTCTTTGAGTCGGTGTCTCGATCAGGTCTTTTTCGAGAAAATTCCGAAAATCCGGAGCAAGCCTCTCCAAATCCGGCAAACAAAATGCGTATCCGGGTGTTGGCAGCTTTCGGGTGCCCCATTCGCCGAGTCCGGAGACTCTGTCTAAATATAGAAGGCAAATTGTCTTGCAGTAGAAGAAAGTTATGTGAAAGTACATAGGCACGAATGAGCTTTGACTCTCATAGGCGTGTTTTGATTCAAAGCTATTCGCTTACAAGCACTGAAAAAGCTTACATAATGTGTAATGAATATGAGTATTATAAGTAGGTAGGATGAGAAAATATAATGGAACAGTGGGAATATTCCTTTGAACGCTGCTAAAGAAAAATATGCGTCAAAGACATAAGAGAACAATGAAAAAAAAAACTAACCGTGTGAGGTTGATGGTGTCATAGATTCCATCTCCTCGCGTGCACCCTCCAACTCGAAATTCTTTAACGCCACTGCCAGATCCCAATCGCATTCTAAAAATTGTATTGTTTACTTTTCCAATAACAGACTGAACTGCTACTCTCGATAGGTACTTTCAGATCAAATTATTGGGATCTATCATATTACTAATGTAAACTGAACAGAACAAAAACTTGAACTTTGATTCACGCAAATCATGAGGCTGCGTAGAAATAGCAGGTCTGCTCTCGGCTTTGCACCCTTTGCATGAGGCCGCATGCATGCCAATCGAACGAATGAAAACTTGACTAAAAGCGGAATGACCAAAAAACATGCTGGAGAGAGCGCCATAAAGGGGTCCAATCGGACTTGAGCGGCGCAGTTGCACTAAAAGAAGTACACCTTTGTCGGAAGGTTCATACATAAGTTAGCCACCAAGAACCCTCAGAAGCATAGGCATCAGAAGGTAGCAGAAACGTAATGCAGCGAACGAGACAAGCGATGTCCAGAAATCTAGCTTTATCTGGATATGATAAGGACTTAAAGCAAAATCTCAGATATGCTGGAGCTCAGCTGCTTCCAAAAATGCTCCTATTGAAAATGGTTGCGCTTCCAGATCTTTGGAAGCTGGAGAGGAAGAGTTCCCCAGCGGTAGAATTCAAGGGATTTAAGGAATTTCACGAGAATGTTGGAACCAACCCGCCTTTCTAAAGTGGACGAGTTCTCATTCAAAACTGGGATACTTTTCCGTGTGACTCATCCCAGTTAACGATGGGAAGTAATAACGGATTGCAAAACGTATAACATTTTCCCCTACAACAAGTCCATTCTGTCCAAACATCGGTGAAGGCGCAACTGAACTCTGTTGCGTAACCAGCTAATGCGGAAACAACAATTTCTGGAGGCTTCATTTTTGCAAGAATGAAGTTCAAAATCAAACCTAAGGAACAATCACCACCAACTGTTCACTCACTTGAACTTTGCTAATGATTTACTCCCTTATATTTCTAGCCCTCCCCCTCCCTACCCCCAATTATACAGAAACTACTGCAAAGTAGTATCCGATAAAATCCCTGTCTCGCCTTCTTGCCATCCACATCCGCTGTACATTACCCCGCTAGGAAATGAAGCAACTCCTTACGTAAACCACATAAATTACCGAATCTAACGACAGGTGCTGCTCCACAGCAAACAAGATGGAGTCAGCAGAATTAACTGGATGACGTATATACCCACTCGTACAAGTCGTACAACTATGTGGCCGTCTTTTTTCGCGCGTACGCTTCAATCATCGCTCAAAACCAGCGCTCGAGCGCATAGATGATTGACGCATTCTAATCCGATCAAATTCATGCGCCCGCGCAACTTGTTTCATGTTGCGATTTCTACATGTTAATCGTTCGGCGACATTAGGATGCGAAAAATCGTCATGCAAAGCGCGTAAACCAACAATCACGGTGTATTCCCTGTCTAGCTACCGCATACTGTCAAGCAAGGGCGGAACAAACATTACTTCAAACATCATGTGCAATGAATGCACATTTTCACGAATACGAGGTATAAGTGCTCGCTAAAGGGGAGCATCATCAACGAATGCTAATCGGATGGGCTTAATGGTGAGGTATTGCGGTTCCACTGAAATTGGCTACTACCATCGATTCCTCTACACTAGGAAGCAATGAAGCTTGCGAATCACAACGTTATTTGAGGGCGAATTTGCACCTCATTAATGGGAATTAAATCAGCGATTTCTATACGAAAAGCGGAAAAGCTTTACGAGTGGAGAGACTGAAGCAGTGGCTCTCTCCCAATCTTTCCTGGATGATAAAAATAATGAAACCTTCCTAAGCAAACGAAAAGAACGGCAAAGAACTTCTACAACCAGAACCTTTTGGAACCTTGCAGCGTATTTTGTCAATTAACTACACTGGTAACTGCGCACTGCGAACGCACTCGAACGACGTAATGCTTCGTGTAGAAACCCTACCAGCATCTCCCCTCAATCGCTGCCACCCTACCCTCTATTGCTATCTAAGCTTTCCTTCTTAGAGCAGCAACTGCCGAAGAATGGCAGCAATAGAGGGTAGGATGGCAGCAGCTGGGAGTAGATGCTGCAAGGGTTTCTACTCGCCACATGACGCCGTTCGGGCTGCATTCGTGCTACCAGTTATCAGAGTATGCAGAATTCCCCGTGATGAAAAGTATTCTGCACAAACGACTGAAGTGGTGCAGTACCACTAACACGACACCAGCATCCTGGACAAGTGCGTCCCTGCACAAAATCCTGACTCATCCTACACTAGATACACCGTCTTCTCATGGTCACAAGGAGGAACCAGTTCAGTACCTAGCTTTCTAGGCCAGTTTTTACCAGTGCTTTGCAAGCAACCAGAAGCCAGTTACAACAGGAATCTTCACAAGTTTCACTAAAATGAAACACGGCGGATGTAAACTCGTTTCAAACTTCACACATGAACTTCTTCGCACAGAATATGCTTATTTTGTTTGTTTCTAGTTAATTAGATATCGTGGAGAAAAATACTGGAGATGAACAAGTCTGTGCTTGTACTGAATTTATTTAAATTAAATTTATTAGATTTATTCGTGACTAAAATTCATATTTATATCAATTTCAATTGAAATGCGCACCTATCGATTCCATTGGAGTTTGCAACTGCATTTCTTTCTTCCCGGTATAGGTGTTCAAAGTTGAAGCACCAAAATGTTCAGCAATGAGGAAGTGATGTGCAGTGTATCCTCCAAGTTAACAGGCTATGTGTGATGGCTAACCAGCTCCAAATAACCCCATCCCTTCTTTCTAGACGTAATGGGCCATTTGGAGCTGATTGACATTTGCTATTGTTCTTCCAATGTGAACTTTGCAAGATGCATCGACCACATCACTTTGGCATGTAATCATGGCAGTAGTCCCAATCCTTGGAGATTTCAGATGAAATATGAGAAGAAATGAGGCAAACATAAACCTCAATTCGTTGCTCCAATTCAGACCTGGTGGTGTTTCGTTGCTCTGCCTCGATTCTGCTTCATAAAAAGGAAAGATCTGTCTGTTAGCGTTGAAATACGGCTTCAGGTTATAGTGGCCGACAAATCTGTTCACAAGACAGCTTTCCATATGTGGCATTCACTTTGGTGCATACGGGAGCATAGAAATGTAACTCTAATTCCAAGCGAGTTGCATCCCACATGGAAGAACGAACTGTTCCAGTTTTTCTCCTGATGCATCAGCGTGAGCGTTTTGTGCTCTCAGCGGCGAAATCTAGAGAAAAATCGATCACTCGTTTTTTTTTTCATCACATTTGTTCAATGAACGGAGTGGAATTTCCACGTCGACATGTTGTCCCATCCCGCCGTCAGCGCACTGTCACTGCAGCAGCAGCAGCAACAGTCGACGGGCAAACGAACGTCTTATCAACTCCACATCACCACTCGAACATTCCGCGGCCGTTTCGCCTTCCGTGTGCTTGACACATAGCTGCGCCATGCTTGGTTTGTTTGCTCTTTGTCGTCATCGAACACAAATACAAATGTCTAGCGCTACGTCTTTACGATGCTACCGAACGCCAAAATCACACCTAATTACAGGCGTACAGCAACAAGCTGCTGTGTAAACACGCAAACACTCCACTTCATGAGTCGAGAATGACTTTCATATACACCGGCGAAAAAACAGGTAGCTGAGTGGGTTCAGGTGTGTGGAATTTGTATAAAAACTCATGAAAAAAGCGGATTATGAGAGAATTGCAAATGCTGTTCATGAAGAGAATGAGGGCATGCATTAATAACGTTGAATAACGAAGATTGCAATGAGTACAAGAATGAATAATACGTGAAGACCGCACAAAAAGGATGTCATTTAGCCAGATGATTGTGGAGAAACCCAACGAGCTCAATTAACTTTGCTCTGCACCAGCCACCCCTCCAAGTAAAATTTGCCGCATAGACACGATCTGCACGCCGTAGTGAGCGAGCCCATTGTAATGTGGTGCTAGGCACCCTTCGGCCATCAAATTTGGCACACGTCTAATGGACCGAGAGTATGCAACATAATGCAGAGAATACTATTCGAATTCGATTCTTCGAATTGTCACTTATCAAACAGCCATCAAAACATCTCGATACTGTGCAAAAGAATGACACACGCCAATTATTACCTTCATAGTCCTGCGCGATGCCTTGTGAATGAGAAAAGCATCACAAAGATCGCTTTCGGTTATGAATTTCCACATGAATATTATCGAAAATAGTCATCTATAAATAGACGTGCCTACTTCGTGCCTCTACACGAAGCTGCTCTTCTACTTCTTTCGTCACATTCCTTACATTAATACCAACTGGTCTAGCATGAACACTTGTTAGCACAAAAAAACGCTGCGCCTGGTAGATCTGGGACTGCAGAAAACATCCAATCATCCACTTATTCTGAGCATCCATTCGAAACAGTTTTAACCTTCGAGGTAGATACAAAAAAAGAACAACGTATTTGATCCCTCAAAAAAAGGTAAGAAAAAGAAAAGGAGTAAAGATACCTCTCAAAAACGAAATTGCTTGCGCCTCGTCAAGTTGTGTGCGGCTTCGGAACACGTCAATCGACTGCATTTGATCGACGTTGAACGTCTCCGGCATATTCGCGTTATTCATCGCTGAACACGTCGATGGAGACGATGGCGCATGAAGCGGCACGAATACCTAGCAAAGAATAGATATTTTATGAGTCACGGAGTCACGAAACGAAAAAAAAAAGCGCGTTAAATCGACGGATCAAGATAGCAAAGTATCAGTCTTAGTAGAAACCTCGTATTGAAAAAGGAACTGTACAAAAAACAAAAATCACAAGCTTCAAGTTTGGCAAATTGCCAGAGGAGAAAATAACGCACAATAAACCACACAGTGCTCGCAGACATACAACGCTTTCTGGCGCATACAGCGGGCAATGACGAGGCGTCGCTGGTCATAAAACGGTGAAAAAGTCGCGAAAAATCGCCTGTATCGCCGTGACGCGCACATAGAACTTAGCGGAACAATACACGACACGGTCATGATGGGCGTCAACAACTGAAAGGTGAGGGAAAAACTCATTTCCCAGAATAATCATAAGCAAAGCAAATCAAATTCGGTAAACAATGAGGCAAAGATTTCGACAAGAGCAAAGCCAAAGATTTCCCCAAGAAAATAACCAAGAAATGCTGACTAATTAGTAAAATACAACTAAATACCTCAAACACATATAGTTCAAAACAATGATCCGGAATCCAGAAAAGATGCCTAGACGTCATCCAATGGTTCAAAGATGTACCGCCCAAAGAAACCCTTTAATTACTAGAGCGATTCCATTTTCGGCACTACAGATACTGATAGAAAACCATGCACAAAACTCAATAGAAAAAAAACTTTTCATAAAATTTTCACATGATAATCAACAGCACTGCTTCCATTTATAAAACTGCATCTGCAACGCACCAGACAGCTACTTTTAGAGGCACGAGACTGGTTGCCATGAGTTTTTTTTTCTCCAATAGATCGTCTTGTTCTCGCTAGAGGCCAGGAATAAATAGAAATTGCTTTTTGTTGGTTATTTTTATGGCAACCAATGAGAATGCTCCAGAAGCCGCTGGTGTGTTGCAAGTGCGGTGTTATAAATAGAAACAATAAAGGACATAAAGAAGGCATCCACGCAATTTCAGCTTGTCCAGAAAGAAAAAATGCAAGTGGCTGTCTTCTCATAAAAAGAAAAAATCCGTAGAAGAACAAAAACAAAATTACTAATAGGACTGATAAAAAACTGCAGAAAATGACTCCTAACTCCACACATCTCTACGGATCTTCATGACTCACTATGTCAACGGGGGGTAACAGTAACTGCACAGAGTCCATAACAAGTTCAACAAAGAAGTTTTTCTGTTGTGTAATTGCACGAACACCATTACGGTTTCGAGCTTGGCCTTGGATGGAAGCAATTTGATGTCAGAAGGTCAACCGAGGAGAACTGCGCCCGAAGTAACAACTTTCTGGAGTAAAAAGCACACATGTGCAAGATTTTCCGTGAATACTTCACAGAAGAAAATAGTCTTATGCTGATTAAAACAGGTAAAGGGTGAAAACGCAAGAAAAGACCAAAGAAATGAAGCTGGTTCAACAAAAAAAAAACCCTCCATGGTCCTTTTTGAAATGAATAGAGGACAAAAAAAAATTAAAAAATAAAGCAGTATGGTAGATTGGGGAGCGTCAGCAGAAATCCTACCGCACATTTCCAGACGTGAATTGAAGTGTGCCGAACGTGCATCAAACATGAGAAACTAAACCAATTCAACATGTGACTCAGCCTCAGCGACTGATGCCTGCCCTGGACCATGAGCTGCTATATACCACCCCAGCCCGTATCTATTCTATTTGTTGCCATTTTTACCAATTCTAATGTTAAATTAAGTGCAACTAGGGCAAGCACATGCAATGCCACTACAAGCCTATATTTTGAAATTTCATTAAAAAAAGGAACGACAAGAATGCCCGCTGGCCACGGTTAGAATGCCCACCGACCACCACCTACTTTTCACCTTGTAGAAATGAATAGTTTCCAAGTAGATATGGCAATAATCAAAGATGTGTGAGTGAACGAATGAAAAAAAGGCAGAACGACCAAAGTGTCAGTTCCAGAAAAAAAAGGATAGCGGTTGCAGCTGCACCGGTAGATTATCAAAGGAAACCATATAAGCCAAATCTCTGATAGTACAGAACACCGCTGTCTGCCAACGGAACTGTCACAAAAATCGGACTGTAACCACCCGACCGGCGGCGCCAAGGAATTGTTACACAGCTATCGAAGACGATAGCGAGCGTAGTGTATCATACGACAGGATTTCTTGAACAAACATGTGGTTGAGATCAGTTTCTCGCACCTTCTTGTGGTTGGATGTGTAAATAGGCGACAGGAGCACATCGACATCGGCTGCGCGATGACGAACACACGGCGACCGGAATCCCGAACGCCACCGCTCGCGGGGCGTGCGGTGGTGGCGGCTCGTCTCTCCCTCATCGCTCTCTTCACCGCCACCGCGGCGTCGCGACGCGATGGACGCGACGACGCTCGCGACGCGGCGCTTCGCTCGTTCCCGTCTCCGCCACCGGCCTCTCTCAATGCTCTCTTATGTTGTATGCAAAACAACACATCACATCATGCCTCATCAGTACCTAGGGAACAAATGCACATTCTGCTTCAATATGGAGAAAACAAAAAGCGGAAGAGTCCAAAAAATAGACGCAAATGCAGAGTTGGCACAATGGCCACAGCGCCAAAAACAGAGGTCATTCAGAGTCGAGGAATCAAGGAAATGAGGCTATGAAAAAGGCTGCACAGCTAGGATTCGGGCACGCACTTCCGCTACTTTCAAAGCCTATGTGAAAAATACCAAGGAACAGGCAAATGATTCGATGGCAGATGATTAATAGCTGCCAAAGTGACTGGACAATCGGTGTAATCCTTGATGAGAAGATAGGCTCCGTGTGCAGTTTCATAAGCTACATTTATAGTTCATCAGAGTCCGCTCCTGTCGGATAACAAATGATACAGATCGATCGTCGGATAACGAAAATCGATACACACCTTTTGTCCGCCGGATCGGATACACTCTATAAATGTAGCCATAGCGTCGCAGAATCACGGCAGGACCGTCTCAACTGGAGCGCGCTCGTAGCACATCTCTCGTTCAGGTTCAGCCGCGATTCTTAAGCCACGGAATCCGTCTATCTCCTCGAGTCCGTATTGGGTAGCACAGGGGACGAACTCGACGCAGCAATGACATCCTGATAAATAAGGACATCACTGAATGAAAATGGATGACAGATGGATTACCAAACATTGAACAGAACAACAGAAACAAACAGAAACAAGTAGCAGGAGAGAAAAAAAGACTTAATCCTCTCTTAAAATAAACTTAGGAAGAAAAAAGGATTTTAGTGTCGCTTACTCGATTGTGACCCCACTTAACCTTTTCCTAATAACTCCCCTAATCGCTTTAATCACCAATGAATGATAAAAATGAAAGATTAACAAATGATTTAACAATGCCAGACGTACTTGTAAACTCTGGGAACTTTTACGATGACAAACGCAACCACTCAACATGAATGCTTCAATGAAACCCACCAAAGACTGTCAAGGTACTCGTATTCATCGATCCAAAACAAAAATAATGGAGAGATTCCACAGAAAATCTTTGTGGGCAATGATTTTCTGTCGCCATACAACACACAGCGCACACGTCTGAGTAGAATAGTGTAGTCTTCATAGATTCCTTGCCCTTTTGGCAGTGAAAAGAAGCGATTATCAACAAACAGGCGCACTAATAACCGAGCGAGCAGATCAATTTAAATGTAAATAAATGTAAGTCTCGTTAACACTAATGGTGTGGAACTACGAGATACCAGAGATCAGATTTCTTTTTTACAAATCCACACACCAAAAATAAAAGGATGCTGAAGAAAAAGCAAAATGAAATTCTCGCACAATCAAATGTGGAAGATAAAGGGTAATGAAGGATTCGAAAAATAGCCATGCAACCAAAACACGAAACTGAGCAAGGTGCTCGCTCGACACGCCCACATAGTCGTGCAGCTATTGAGCTGTGAACGAGTTGCGCGTATGTTTACTGCTTATGCAGCACTGAATAAACACGTTTAAAGCGTTCCATCTGTTTGTTTGTACGCTCTCCAGGTGCCCTCAGGACTCGCGTCGACTCAAACGCTGAAAGCACCAGTCAACCACATGCGCAAGCGGGTGGCGTTGGTTGTGTAACATAAATACCAGCACTAACTAATCAAGTACTACGATGAAATTCTATGTCTCTTAGTCATTCTGCTGATGACACAATAATGAGGGGGGGGGGGGAGGAAAGTGTGAAAATATGCGCGGCAGAAACTCGTGAGAGCATATCCCGCGGAAACCAAAACCCAGATTCAAGAAGGTTTTCGGGAAGGTTGCTACCTACCCGGTAAATCCTACCCGTTCTCATAAAGTAGACGAGTTTGGACCTGGGTCATTACGAGGCAAAATGGGGGTATAGTGTTTCTGTGATTGGATAATTCAAAGGAGAGGCCAATCACAGAAGCAAGACGTGCCCGTTTCGCCTCCCAAGACTCCCCATGCAAGACATACTGCCCAAACATTTTGTCCAAGAGACGAGTCCACTTTGGGTAGACGGGAAGCCTTGAATCTTCCAAGAAACATTGATGAATATGTGTTCGCAAATTAACTATGACGTTCATGAGTACCACAGCAATATACAGGGTGCGGGAAGTCTTTGGACAAGCATAATCGCTCGCTTAAAGGCAGCAAGAGCTGAAATTCTCGGCTCTGAGCTGAGCTGCAGGTGGTGAAGTACAGACTCAGCACATCATAAATGTGAAACGAACACAGACAATGATGGCTTACCTGCAGAGAAAATGGAACATTCGTCGCGAACACGCCTGGCCGTGTTCGTGCGCGGACGAGTTTTCCCCGGCGCGAAAGCCATTGCGGCGCGTGGTTTTGGCCGAGTCCCGCCATGAAACCTTGTGAATTGAATGCAATTCGTTTTCCCTTTGCGCCAAACCACGCACCGCTATGGCTTTTGCGCCGGGGAAAACTCGTCCGCGCACGAACACGGCCAGGCGTGTTCGCGGCGAATGTTCCATTTTCTCTGCAGGTAAGCCATCATTGTCTGTGTTCGTTTCACATTTATGATGTGCTGAGTCTGTACTTCACCACCCGCAGCTCAGCTCAGAGTCGAGAATTTCAGCTCCTGCTGCCTTTAAAAGATACGGAAGAGCTACCTCGGGGAATTATTGGTAATTTTTTGTTTACAACCAAGTTATGAGCATAAATATCATTTTTGTCAAGTATTAGCCAATAAGCCTTCTCTTACTCCCCAGTAAGATCGAAACAGCAGTCCCCATAACGAGGCGGCCCAAAAAGACCAAACTTTGATCGAATTCGAGCAATCATTGCGCTCTATTGATAAGATAATCGGCGTGGCGCCGCACTTACGCAAATAAAGAGGAGAAAAACAGCTCTCTCTCCTGATGTTTAATGGAACTTTTGATGTACGTCTTCTCTCACTCGCACGCAAACAATTCAAGAAATTGAAAACCATCGGTGTAACTTTACAGGGGAACGTAAAGAACAGCTCTAGTTCGTGAATCTTAACTCGAAGAATTGTTAATATCACCACATTTCGATAGTCAAACTTGGCTAGCATAAGTAAGATAAGCTTCCTTTGTTAATATTGGGCCATATGAACACTGTCGGAGCTAGCTGATTTGAAAAAGGGGCCGTTCATCTGCACTGATTGTGAGGTAAATAGCGAACAGAAAAACCTGCTCGAATTAGGAGAATACTGACAAATTAAAGATCGATACTAGACATTCAACACTATCATACGAATGCAATCAACTTTCCCATCCAACCATAACAGAATTTCTTGTTGCTCGAACACTTTTTGAAAGAGTTTTGAGCCGTGAGAACAGAAAACAAGGAAGCAAAACCCTAAGAATTTGCCTGTCTCGAAAGCATGAAGCTGCTATCGTTTCGCTCATAGTTCATTCAGCTTTGACCACGGGTGGAGCACCAGGGGAATATTCGAATCCACCTTAAGATTTCTAGTATGCGGTTCCGCTGATTGATTTTTAGCTGATAATGGCTTTTTATACCCGTACTATTTTTACCAGGAGATCGTCACCCTCACCATCACCCACCTCTTTTGAGCATCGTTCAGTTGAGATACCGATCCCGTGAAATCTTTTGGATTAATGAAACTCCACATTAAGATAATCATTCGACTGCTTTTATCACCGCACAAAATTTCGTTACGGGCATGTCATTACATTCGATACTTTCGATATAAACTGTACATTACATGCTCGCTTTTTCAAAGCTACTAGATTTGGAAATATCTGAGGAACTCAATTAGTACTAGAGCAAACAAAGGCTTGGAAAGCGGCTAGAATCACCTTCAGAACGACAGCTACCACATTCAGTCGAGAAATCCCCAGTGATCACACATTTTCCTCTGCTCTGAAAACTGCCTCAGCATGAGGCATGGTACAGAAAAAAATACGAGAGCAGCTCGTCCGAAGTGATACAACAAACACGGGAGTGGAGATTCCAGTCACTAAAGATCCCGTCTCTCGTAATTCGTTGCATTTGTGACCTGTGTGACTCAGCTCCTTCCGCCTTAAACCTCGTCTTCCGCGGGCATGTGTCTGTTTTTCCAACAAAACGACTCCAACAACTGCTCAATAGTCGAGAGTGTGCCACTCAAATATCGTATCTGTTAATATGTATTACGAGAGGAAAATTTGTGGCGACCCGTTTCACGATCAGGTTGTACTCGCCGTTCATGAGGACGTAAGATTTCCTGAACAAAGGGCTGAATGTAAACAATACTTACTGAAGAACAGGGACACCCTCTATAACGTTATATTAACGAAATATTAGGTTTGACAATGCTAAACGCAAGAAAAACTACACAGTGTTGGTCAATCACTATTGCATCACAGAAAAGCACTCGTGAGGCCTGCCGCGTTGCACCGCCCGTGCCGCGCGGCAGACCAGTTGTTGCGCTGTTGTTTTTGGGCGTTTTTTCTTCACCCTTTTCTCCAGCTGTCTTCACTCCGGAATGTTTGCTTGAACATCAATACTGGCAAAGGGCCACAATCACAGTACCCAAATTGTCTGTGGCACCAAGTAAGTGGTGCCGCGCGGCAGACCAGAAGGGCACTGTAACATCAACTAGATTCATTTCGTTTGATGAAGTGTACAGCCAAATCTCTAATGAAGAGCATATTAAAAAGATGTGAAACAAGCGATTACCCTGCTATTCGGGACTACAATGGATGACCAGAACAGCCCATTTATCGTGTTAATTAAAAGAATTTCGGTGCTTGGAGCAGGTTAGGATCGCGGAATGGTTGGCGGCTCCGAAGCGGTTTCCCTTCTCGAATTCAGGTATTTTAACAGCTGTCGAATTGGGAACGCGTCCAGCAGAAAAGCAAATAATCCAGTCGCATCTCAAGAGGTAAAAATGATCAGCAGAAGCCCCACCCAATTGAATTCGTGGAACGTGTACTGGCTGCGCGAGCGGGCGTAAGCCCTGGCACTTAACAAGATTTACCAACGAATCATCACTATATATAACGCTGCCAACTAATTTGTCCGCGTAAAAATGCAAGCTGGGAATGAATGGCCACAATCCGGACCGTTCGGGGTATGGCACAGTGAAAATGAAATAGTAGCATAACTCGAACCGTTCGGATTTTGCCATTCATTTTCTACTTTGAATTTTTGCGAGGACAAATTAGTTGGCAGCGCCATATGTCCTACCAAATATTACGAATCTTCATCCTCTTGGTCAGTTGGAATCACGAAAACTAGAACAAGAAAAGAATGGAAAAGGAAACATACAGTGAAAGTATAGTATGCACTTTGTAACTCACATCTGGAGGCCAATTTGTCCGAGAAAAGCCAACAGTATTCACCTCATTCCCTAGACTCAGTACACCAAAAGTGCTGAGAAGGCTGCATACATCAAAGAAATAGAGTTAATTCACTCTTCGCAACACAAGTGCAGCAGCAACTCATTGCCAGATATGACTGCATGAGTTCAAATTAAAGTATCGAACTGTCAAGCCACAGTCTTCTATAACGTTATTTGAAACAAACTGCAGACATGATCCTTAAAAAAGCTGTTTGCACTATCGACGCACAGTTTCGAATGTTTGTTTAGCACCGCTATGAACGCTGACAACTCTTTAGAACCCATTGATTGATTGTTCGAGTCCATCTTGTGTGGCTAGTGACTGACGGTAATGTATCAGTCATAACACAGCACATTTCATACAACCTCATCAACATGGTTGACGTCGTAAAACAGCGTTATATCCACTGCCCAGCCAACTTTTTTTCCTTCTGAACATGTGTTCCATTGAAAACGTCACGGAATCCGCGACAGACACTATTCGTCTTATCCAGAGAGGAGAAAAACCCCAGGCACGTCAAATGCGGCTCCGGTGGCGTGGTGCCCACATTGAAACCAACGATGACTGCGAGGCGAAACGGTAAACACATTAAATTGAGGATCCACGAGAATTAAACATTGGAAATGAGTCAGGGAGACAGACGACCATGGTGTTGAAAGCGACTATAGCGTATGAAAATAGAGAATGAATAAAAAAGCCTGTGTTCTCCAAGCTGCAGACCTATCTTATCGTCTCTCAGAACCCCTGGAAGTTTTGTGATCGCATCTGAAACTTGCTCGTACCGAAGCTTGTTGATAAGTTAGAAACCCAACGATTGATTGCTCAGCAAGTTGTCGACAAGCTGTGGGTCGACAACTTGTCGACAAGAAAAGCGAAAGCATGTTGCAAGCATGTTGTTTGCAACTTGCTCCTCTCGAGACCTCTTGGCAATATGCTTTCGCTTTTCTTATCGACAAGTTAGCGGCCCAGAGCTTGTCGACAACTTGCTGAGCTGTCAGTCGTTGAGTTTCCAAGTTGTTAACAAGCCTTGGGTACCAGCAATCATGTAAAGCTACATTTATAGTGCATCGGAGTCCGATCCGGTTGGATAACAAAAGATAAGTACGTATTGATCCTCGTTACGCGAAGATCGATACGTACCATTTGTTATCCGACCGGATCTGACTCCGACGAACTATAAATGTAGCTCAAGAGGAAATAGCTTGAATCGGGCATAGTACGTCAAAAAAAAGTCAATCTGAATGTAATCTGGAACGAAAAAGAAGCGAAACAGGGGGAGGCCCCATCTTCTCCACTTGTTTTGCAAATGTCGCATGTAACTGCTCTTCAAACTCCTGGTGCGTCTTATCAGCCGTTCCCTCGGTCTCCAAACTGGGACGGAAGCATTTAAAAAACAAAACAAACTGCGCAGTTATCAGCTGATCAAATCCATGATGGAACAAACGAAATGCGATATACGGGAAATGCATGCAGCACTTGAAGATGTCTCCTGAGCAAACAACATCATCAACCACGCCATCCCACGCTAAAGTGGCTTCAGCAAACAACATTACACGATGTCGGATGCTGTTGAGGGAGAAGAATGAGCTTTGGACGCCTCAAATGAGGAGGAATTTTTTGCTGTTACCATGAGTATATTCACCAACGAGAACATATGAAATGCAATGCTGGTGGCTAGGTTTATGCACAGGCTAGTGGCGAATATACTTGGTACCGAACAGGAACCGAATAATTTCACATTTTCCTATTTCTGTCGTTTTTCCTCTTGCTTTTATCGTGTTTATTCTTTACTTTGATTAACAATTTAGGAAACAATTTAGACATCCAGATAATCGAGAATGAGAAAGCTCTAACGCTCTAGTTCCTTCTTACAGCACCGTATCGGTCGTTAATATAGGAACATTCGAAGTTTCCGTTTATCCGAAATCCAATGTTTTTGCCTTCGAATATCGAGTATTTCGAATAAATGGAAAATTCGAATGTTCCGATATTAGAGACCGCCGTAATGCTGTATGAGAGAGAAGAACAGTACTGGAGCTTTCTCAATCTCAAAGATCTAGCTGTTTAAAATGTTTCCTAAATTGGTAATTAAAGTAACAAAATTGCTCGGTTTTTATTCGGTCCCAACTATAGTGGCCAGGTTCTTGCACACAGAAAAAAAACCACGGATTCCACCCGAAACCTACGGTACCCATCCAGAAATTATCAAAAATATTTACTCGTGAAAGTGAAGTACCTTCATATCACATAATCGAAATGGGAATTCTAGCACACTGCTTTAGCCAGACGCTGAGAGTGTACTCATCGAGGAGTATAACGAGTATAACTTCTAGTCCCGTCGCGATTTCATTTTCAAAACGTACTGAATGTGGACGAGCAGTCACCAGTATGGGCAATTTATACTAGGGTGCGTGCGACAGACGCACGCATCCATATGCGACGGATTTTCCATGAGGACCGATCAACGCGGCATGCACATCCTCAATGAAAAGACGGTGCGACCGCCGCAAGGTTCTCACTAGTAATATCATCTCCACTGAAAGATGGGTCAGACCCGCCCCCCAACATAAGGTTCGTTATAAAGAACAATCATGTCGCACAATAAAAACATTCATAATAGCCGGTAAGACATCGGCAGAATTGAATGGTGGAAACAAAATGGAGTTGGGAGGCAGGGGCATTCAGAAGTGGACTGTTGTAGACTGCCGGGACACCTATGAACAGCCTGAGCAAGATCACAAGCCGAAGCCTAAGCCTGACTGCTCCTCCCCAAACCCTCTGTTACCCGTACTCTGATAACTGTGCAGCACGAACGCAACCCGAACGGCGTACTGGTTCGGTTAGAAACCCTAGCAGCAACGGTTGCCAGTTGCTGCCATTCTCCACTTGATTGCTGCCGTCCCTCAGCAATTGCTGCTAAAGAGCCGACAGATTGAGCAGCAACCGAGGGGAGGATGGCAGCAACTGGCAACCGTTGCTGCTAGGGTTAATACCCGAACCATTACGCCGTTTGGTCTGCGTTCGTCCCGCAAAGTTATCAGAGTAGTAGTAACAGCAATACAGGAAGAAAACTAGTTTCCGGCAGGCACCTCATTTAGAACAGTGATGAGCAGGACCGTACATTGGCTTCTGCCTAGTAGCCTAAGTGTAAGAATAAAAATTAATGGCAGCCTCCCTCGTCCCCCACCCCCAACTCATTTTTGCTCGGCGGTATAAAATGATGGAAATCTGTGCGATAAGGGGTTCGTTTGCTAGATTCTAGAAGAGTATGCAGGGGAGTCCACGAGAAAACACGGTGGAATCTGGGGATGAAAAAAGGTCCCAATACTCCAGGACTGAAATGTGTAGAACGAATATGGCTAAGTGAGAATTACATATCAATGACGCAGGTAGCCAGCTTCCGAACACCCCACCACGGGGGGGGGGTGAATTTACAGCGGGGCCTCGCGTACACAGTGGCGAAACACGGATGAGTCAGTGATAGGACAACACAATTAGCGCTGGCATTGATCCAAGTCGGTGGACGGGGCGACGCGAAACAGCACGCGAAGCAAAAATCGCAGACAGCGAGACGAACGGACACAGAACGCCGTGATCGCTGCGGGACCAGCGACACAGCCGCCGCAGCGCTCCTTTGAAGAAGGCGTGCGTGTGTGACACGCCGCCGGATTCACTGCTAACGAAATCGACGCGTTCGTCTTCGAAACGTTGTTTATTGTTTGTTTTACGTTGTTCTCATTGCCGAACGTTTCGTTTCGTACGCTTCACTTTGCCAAATCATCTGCGAATGGATGTCGCTGAACAGAAGAACGATAGCGAATCAGCATCACGATGTGAAGATTTGTGTGATCGTAATGGAGATTCTTCAACGAACAAAGCCACAACAAGCGATGACATCGTGAAGGATCTCCTCAATGAAGTCAGATCTCTGGAAAAGGTTGGTGACTTACACTTTTTTTAAAGAATTTGATCTTCCAGAGAAGTATCACTAAGTTTGTGCATAATTAATGCGGCTTTTCCGCGACTTCTCATCTTGTGGAAGATTAACGCTCTTTAAATGGTTTTTAGGAAGGTGGTCCTCTTTTCCTATCCATTAAAGGCACTATCAAAAACCATACCTAAAGTCGCCACTGCATTCTCTACAAAGTTGGGATTTTTTGTAACTGGACACAGTTATTTCGTGATCTCAACGAAGTTTTGGCTGAAGAACAATTAAGAAAGCCAAGTCCAAAAATGTTTGAGTAGTTGAAATAAGGCCGTACGATCCTCACAGATAAAGGAAGAGCTCGACAATCTAATTTCGACGACCAGAGCTTTTAGCATCCGAGGAAGAGAAGGAGGTTTGATTGACGAGATTATTCTTCAGAAGTTAAATCTGTTTGTTTTGCTGCAGGAAATTGGTAGAAATTCGGGCACGTTTGGCTTTGTTTTTGTCTGAGAGTTCTTGGGGATCCACTCAAGCAATTTCCATGCTTTACAGAGCTTTTTACGATAGTCCGCATTCAAATTTTCAGCTAGTGATCTCGTTTTCAAGCTCTCACCCTCTTCTATGGCTGTCCAAAATTCCTGGTGCTCGAAATTTGATGGACGACATCATATTTTTTCATTTGTGAAGCCTATATCTTATGAACATGAATCATCTTTCAACTAGGGTTTGTTGGTTGTTCCTTCGCCAAAAGGCTCGCTGAGGTCACAAAATGGCTGTGCTCCATTCCAGTACTTCGAAACTGGTAGAGCATAAGATGGCGAATGTGGATAAGATTTTCGAAATAGCCACGTTATTAAGCAGACAAAAGAACATAATTTCCGTGAGAGTGGATAAGGTTTACTTTGGCGCGGTACTGAGCACATAACGTTATCGTAATAACATACAAATGCAACATTCTAAATAGGGGAAAAACATTAAACACGACATTCTCGTGCAGACCGACACTAAGAATTAGAAGAAGTAAATGTACGGATAGTCATTACGAGATCCCGTAATCTTTCAACAACAGAGGCTTATTGTAAGTGAACTGACGCATTCTGGAGGAGACCATAATAAAGGACCTGCACAAATATAAGGCATTGTGTACCCATATAAATGAGTAGAGATAACAACAAATGTTATAGCAACTCTCAGTGTCTAGAGGATGCATGAGTGCATAGAGTGACATTATATGTACAATGCATAGAGCGATAATGATTCTAGGAACGCTATAGACTTATGTACATATATGGTAGTGGAAAATTCGTAACTTGCGTGAACAGATCATAGTAAACAAGTGATTAGATACACTGTAAAAGGGAGACAACGGGCTCAATTACAACAGGTCAATCCGCGGGATTCGTCGGAAGATGTAGTGGCTTGGGTGCAATGTAGCAGCGGAAGGCGTCCAGAGATTTCCATCTACCCGCTTGCATGACGCTTGTCTGCTCGACGCCTAGACTAAGAGCCAAGGTAGCTGCCCCACCCCTAAAAGAATGAGAGGTTAAACTTAGGTGTTGTAGCCCACATACCTGAAGAAGGTTTTTAAGCCTATCCCTGAGTGTGTTGCAAGTTAGCGGAAAACCCGTAGAGGTTGATTGAAAAAGGAATGTTTTGCCCTGGAGTGAAGACATATATTTCCCGACTAGAGAGCGCTCTAACCCGTCTAATTGGCAAGCAACTTCTATCCCCTTTTTATATTGGTCTGTTTTAGACTGACTAATAAAAATATTATACAGTCCGTCTCCCTTATGCCGTAGATCCTCCACCCGAAGGGCCTGAGCCTCACTAATCCTTAGAAGTCCCTTAAATTGCAGAAGTGCCAGGGTAGCAGCTTGGGTCAATTTGGGGTCAGATGAGTTATTACCCTCCAGGACTAGGCGACGCATGGACTGCTGATCGATTTTAGCCCTGTGCGTTACCCGGGGAGTATTTCTTTTCTCCGCCTCCAAAATAGAGTGCTGAATCTCACTGTCCACACCGCTTAGAGCCCCGCAGAAATAATTAAGCGCTGCAACTACTAGAGGTAGAGATTTCTGCCTTCCATCGTGAGCGCATTTGGCTAGATACAGATTTCTAGCTTTCGACAATGGAAGATTGCGCATGCCTGGATCACTCCTCCACTGCAGGAACCTGCTGAGCTCTGCGCGATAGCCGGATATCGTAGACGTAGCTCTGTCGGCGTTGAGTGCGTTCGAAATGATGGCGCTTATGTCCGGCATGCCAAGTTCTTGGGCAACTGTAGCTAGCGCAGCTCCTTCTTCAAATCTGGGTGCTGAAAGAGAAAATATTTTTTTTTTTAAAACATTTCTTTGACATGCTCGCATTGGGCGGGAGGGAGGGCCGCTCAGTAAGCGCTAAAGAACCTGGATGACTAGGCGCTAGCGTCGCATCCAGGGGCCGCTTCGCCCCGCCCACTGGCGTAGCTCGCGGATATACCGCTCGCCCTCGTTCGATCTCAAGAGAATCGATCGAATAGATACCAATAGTTCAAAATAACACTTTTTTAAAGAGAAAAAAGTCGCGATGAAGCTATATTAATTATGCACCAACCTAATACATAGTTTCATCTTTTTTGTTCTTTCAGCATTGCTCCACATCCGGGTCTTCAAAATTTTCCGTTTTTTTTTTCGCCGAAACCTTGTACAGCGAGTTTGTTAGAGGTGCTCAACGCGAATAACGATCTTCTTTGCACCGTAGTGCCATTTTTGCAGGGTTACGGTAGTGGCACGGTAGATACTGCATCTCACTGAATCCACTCAAATTTTGGACAAGGGATTTATTGATGTGCTGAGTACGAATATCGTTCCGATTTCAAAGCAAATCCCTGTTTTTATGTGCTACAGTACGATTATATACTATACCAATTTGACGGAAGTTGCCGATTTCGGCAGACCGGGGCAGTTTCATGCGAATTAGTATTGACTATCGTGATCAACATCTGAGATTGCCCTCTCTGCAAAATTCGAGAGGATTCTGTGGCATACCGTACCACCGTCTGCCCACCGTAGTCCTGGAAAAATGGGGTTATGGTACAAAAAATCACACGATATTTGTGATCAGCGCTTCGAATAACCCTACTGTGCAAAGTTCAGCGAAAAAAAATCTCGAAAATTTTGGGGTCCTGGATGGGAAATTGCGCCTTGCTATCATTTATGTTGTGTTATTTATTGAATTCACATTCTTTTATTTCTGTTCCCATTTATTTATCTTGCATATTAACAATAAATAATTAATTTTTGAGACGGGTGAGACCTAAACGTTAGTCTTACCTGCAACGATTCTGCTTTATAGCTTCGCTTTTTTACTATCATCTCTGTTTATCCTTGATGTCATGCTGATCACCTACACACTGCTTATTTTGACGCTTACTTGAGAACTACAGGGTGGGTGAAAATTATGAGTACTGCCTACGCGCTTTGAATTTGCTCAAGTATTGGCAAGCTTCAGGATCCTTTCGAGATTTCTTGAATATTTCCTATAGTCCAAATCTTGTACCTTCTGCTCATTTCATTTCATTTTAATTGTCGGTTTCAGCCATTGTCCAGATATAGACCCATCGTTTTGTCACTATCACTTAGCACCACAACAGCGTTCAGACACGCAGGAGTTGTAGACCTTCAAAAATGTGCAAGAACTTTGTCCACATAGTGGTACAATGTGTCAAAGCTCTAGTAACAGAAGACATTAGTTTCACCCGTGGAAGATACCGTTACCTAAAAATTTGTGCCAAAGAAACTGGGTGTGGCCGACGCATGCCGATGAGCCATTCCCATCAAATCTCTCGTGAAGCGAGCATTATCGAGCTATAAATAGAGATAACTATGTAGAAACAATTAAATGAGAACAAATATCACCCGCTCGTGAAGCTCACAAGAAGGTCCGTGAATGGTGCTGGCAAAAATTTCAAATCGTCAACTTCAGTTGGTGGCCTGTCAACTCCTTCGGTCTTCACTAACCGTATTACTCTATTTCGGTAGTTTCCAAATCAAATGCATGCTAGTAACCAGATATTAGCCTTGGTGAGCACAAGGCAGCTTTTCACCAAAACTAGAGACAAAACATTTTAGCTTCTTCGTTCAGGAAGTTAATTTCATCTGGTACCCATACATTTGGCCCACCCTGTATTAATGAAGCGGTCTCGATCCAGTTGCAGCAGACTACTAGTTTAGTGTTCCTAGCCTCGAAACCCAGAAAGTGGAGAAGATCTTACGCTGTTCATTCCTTTTGATTGAATTATTTTTTAATATCATCACGCTCCGACTATGCTCTGACTCCATCATGAACGTCATATCAAATATTTATGATGAGTTATCACATTGTCTGTTTGTTCTTTGTTTCGAGTTTGTTGCGCTGATCGGAATATGTCTATGCGTATAATTTTTCATTTTCAGCCATTTTCGGTTGAGGATTTAGCATCAAAAAAGAGAGATAAGGAGAAGAAGAAGTCGAAGGAGCACAAGCATAAGAAGTCGAAAAAGAAGAAAAAGAAGCACCGCTCGAAGCGTGATCGTAGTGGATCTAGGAAGCGCTCCAGGTCACGTTCTCGTTCGTCAAGAAAGAAACATAGGAAAAGGTACCCGTACTCATTAAATTGTAATATTTCTTCATCTTATTCTGCTTCTCAGATCCAGAACCCGATCGAAGTCGAGGTCGAAGTCCTCGTCAAGGAGTAGAACTCCGTCTCGCACTCCTACACCTTTAAGATCTGATCCCGAGGAAGAGAAAGGTGTGGTCGTGAAGAAGGAACAAGATGTAAAAGCTACTCCCTCCAAGAGCCCTCCTTTTCCCGAGAAGTCTTTTATTCACGAGGTCAGTTACTCTGTGCTCAACATGGAGAAGGCTAAAAAAGGACATTCCCAAATCTAGAAAGAACACCTGTTCAATTTTATGTTCACTACAGATTTCCGATGATGATGACCTGCCTGTTGGTGCTGATTTCCGCACGGTAATGAAGGAAGCTAAAAAGAAAATCAACATGCCTAACAAAATTGGCTCTTCTCTTGACTTGGGTTTGTTTTTTTCCACGAGATCCATTGATTCTTTTACCCTGTTCCGCCAAATAGCCGCTGGTATTCTGGCTGATTTAGCTGCACTTCCTATCGCCCCTCCACTGGCTAAACCTCGATCATCGCACGCCTTCCCGCTGTCGAAACCTGTGAAAAAGGATGCCGATGAAGAAATACCGTTGGCAGAAAAGAGAGAATCAGATGTTCTGAATAAGGTTCCTTACTTATTTGAAAATAAGTTTAAGAGCACTGAAAATAGTTGGAAGTTTGAACTATCAGAGAATGACAAGAATTCAGGTGATTGCTGAGAAAGGGCGCGGAGACTTTATTCCTCGTAACTTGAAAGTGAAGACTGCTGCGAGTGATAATTCAACAACACAGGCCCAGCCGAAAACCGAAGTTGGGGCTGATAAAGAAATCGAATCCAAGCCTTTCGATAATTTAAGGGATGATAGGTAACAAATCTTCACATTTGTTTCTTAACAGACACAGTACTATCTCTGTATATGAATCAGCCATTCTTCACTTTTCTAGTTCATTATATAGCGTCTTCTTTGCAGTCTTATGGATGTATCTGCTGACGAAGCTGAAAAAGATGCCGAATTTGGTCCATCGCCTATACCTCCTCCTGCGCCAACTACAAGCTCAGCTGGAGCCGTAGGATCCGCTCCAGCTCCAGAACCCATCAGTGACGGGGAGTTGGAGAAGGAAATAGCGGAAATCAATGCTGCTGCGCAGCCAAAGGTTAGTTTGTGACTTTTCCATTGAGCATGTTCTTTCTATCGTTTATTTTACCGAACCACTCCATTTCAAGACCGCCATCAAGAGTTCTAGACTGGAAAAAATCGTGGAAAGTTCATCAGCTGTTATATCAAAGAGTGGTGGGAATTTTTCCCCATTTGTGGAAGGGACTTGCGTGGTATATGAACTGACTACGAAATTTTCAGCGCCGAAAGATAGTAACGTGCGGAAGCGACGCAGATCACCCAGGAAGCGCAGTTCTAGTCCGAATACGGATGAAGAGTTAAGAATTAGGGCACGGACTGCGTAAGTGTTGCTGTCGTTACAGAGTACTTTTACAAAATGTGACTGGTTTAATGAAGAACGGAATTGTTTTCCCCGTTCTTTCTTCTTTACTGATAAAGCGTGTTCTAATTTAGACGTGCGAATAAGATTATGCGAAGAGCTTCACCCTATCGTCCTCGCGGTCGACGTCGCGATGATCGGTAAGCCGGACGTTGTATTGCTCAATTTTTTTCAAAAATTGTTTTCCATAGTTTTCGAGCCACATTTAGTATCATAATTGCTTCTAGAAAAATCTTGTTCTGGTTCCGCTAATTTAATTTCATCAAGTTTACGTTAAATTCTTTTGTTTTATATATAATGTTCTTTCGAGGTGTGGAACAATATTATACGTGTAGCACAACCAAAAGAAAAGCCTCACTGTTAAATTAAAAATAAACTGATGAAACTGCAGGAAGAAAAGAGTGAATGTAAAAATTAAAGACACATGAACAAGGAAAGTAATGGTATGCCCTCCTTACAAAAAGGTTTAGGACAAAATTCTTCCTCAGCGGTGTGAGAAGCATGACCGCTCGATGCGAAAAGAAATTTTGATCTGCTTTGGTTTAGGTTATTGAGTTGAACCCTCATTTTTGCTTCCAATAGTTTTCGTAATTACAGTCTTAGAGAAGTCGTTACCGTCACTGTCCACCTAATCTGTTAGAGTTTTGAGCAACCTTCATTTGCTCTTCTCGCTTTGAGTGGTGGCAACTTAACTGTTTGAAGTTTTAACTCGGCTTGCGATGAAGGAATGGCCCACTCTCAAACATGTCATAATTGCATACGAATAAAACTGTGTTCGAAATCACGCCTTTACACTCCTGCTCAAACGAGCGAAAGTCGTCCCCCTTATTTATGATGGTAATGAAAGAAAGAATCTAACGGGGAAGAATTTATTGAAGCGATGTATCAACATCCCTACGGAAGAAATTCCACTCGTAGTGCAATACTGCCATACCTGAATTTCAGAGAAATTTCCAGGTGGAACTTGTCCATTTTCGTTTTTATGTGGAAGTTATTTATGAATTTATGACCCTTCGAATATTTTCTCGTCCTCATTTGCATGTCGGACAAATTCCACAATGATGCGACGATTTCTGAACGCTCGGACGGAGGGGGTGGGGGGGGGCGTGGGAAAAAACTGGGGTCTCCGGCGCTCTGGGGACCCATGTGGAGAATAAAATTAACAAAAATATTAATTGTAATAATAAATGACAAATAAAAATTGTGTTAAAAATAGTAATAAAAATCCTCCTATATAATAAACAACTAAAGATAAACTAATACAAGATTTTCATCTGTATTGTAAAGTAATTTCGAAAATTTTTTGACCCCTTCTCGTGGGAGGGGGACCTCCGCCCCGTCCCCTCGGTTCGCCACTGGGTCGTAGCGATTAAAAATGTTTGTTGTGTTAGCCTTCCTCTTTGGCGCTGCATACCTTCTCAAAGTACGAATTCGAGAGTTTTTGGGTGCTGCGCTTGCAATTTTCTTCAAGCTAATGGTTGAACTCCCTAATTTATCAGGTATTAGGCTTACCCTTCCTCCACATCATTATTCCTCGCAGTCAAATCATTGATCTATACGCCTTAGATGACCAGAAATAATATATCCCTTTATCATAATGCTAAGGCAAAGAAAACGATATGGATGGAGAGTTAGCGTTTAGGAAACCAGCCAGGTTGATCGTTTTGCACCATACATCACTTAGTGTGCGCTTATGCTCTTGTCGACTGAATTTCATTACTAGTGGAGTGTGGGGAGTGCGGAGACAAACTGCCTGTGAGAAAAAATATTCGCTTTCTTTGCCTGAATCAGTGAAAGTTTCAGCGAGCGTCGTTCGAGATCAAGATCCCGACGTCGATACTCGAGATCGAAAAGCCGGAGTCGTTCTCGAGAAAGGTATCGTAAGAGGTCGAGGTCAAAAAGCCGCAGCAAAAGCCGAAGCCGTAGCAGTGATCGCTATAAGTACGCAGCAATACAGTTCATTTCATAATCTCTTGAAATAAAAAGGTTTTGCAATACTTTAGATCCCGCCGATCACGGTCGCGGTCGTCATCATCACGCAGTAGAAGTCGTAGTCGTAGTTCTAGCCGAAGTAGAAGCAGAAGTGGAAGTAGGAGCAGCAGTAGAACACCAAGATCTCCGAGACGGAGAGTTGGTGGTGAAGGCAGGCGACGAGCTGGAGGTGGTGGAGGCCGTCACAAGAGGGGCCGCATTGATAAAGCCAAACTATTGGCGATTGCGAGAAAGAAGGCGCAGAAGATGCAGTTGGTAAGTTTAGATGGTTTTTTTTTGGGGGGGGGGGGGAATTGCGATCTGGGGACCTTATGCGGAGTACACACGTGAATACGAGAAGTGGAAAGGTGAGAAAAATCATATGAGGAAAAGCTTAAAGCGGAAATCCAGCTAGTCTCAGTTTGGTTGTTTCGGGGAGTCGTTATCTAATCTTTAGTATTCCTGATTGTTTTAAGAGAGAAAGTTCACAAATTTCTACTTTTTCAGCTGAGATGTTTGAGTTTTTTTCAACTGAAATACTATTTTGTTGTTTAATGGTGGTCATGTGTCAAGATGTTTTGGGAAACCTCCATGTTTCTGCATGAAAAAAGGGCCTGAGCACCGAAAGAGCTGAATTTTTTGACACATAAGGAGCTGAATTTGATTGCGGGACATCTAATACCCAATTTGCAACGAGGTATGGCTGGTCCCATGCAAGCGGCAGACAATGTTAATAAGGGACGATTACAAAACATTTGATCGCAGAAGCCTGTTCAGACAAGAATGCAACTTCTACAAGGACCGCCAAGGTCGATCAAACCAGAAAAACTGCAGCAGAAAGATTCTGGATAAGGTCGTCTGTGGATTCTCTGCTGCCGTGTTTCCGCATCGCTTAGGCCCGGCAGTCCTTCAGCAAGTTGGCCTGTATAGGATTGGAACTCCTTCACACTTTAGGATATCCACTGTTATGTTTCGAGATCTGAAACCGTTCATTCAAGCAAATAGATCGTCTCTCAACGTTATTGCATGCAGAGAATCCTTAGAAGGACCACCCCACGCGCCCGCCGTGATTGGCCGGGAGTGAGGTTGGGTATTAGATGTCACGACGATAAACGGCTGAATTTTGGCCTAAATCAGAGCGAAAATGGTGCTGCGCAACGAAACGAAATGCTGAATTCATTCTCTTTGGTTTTTTTTTCTTTATTCACCTTCTCATAAGCTGTTATAGCGGTATGTGAGGCTGCTACGCTACTCCTCGAGAAGCATGGCGGTCTCGATCTAAGGTGCTTCTACGTCGACATTAGATTCAATACTTATTGTGCGCGACGCCTGTCGGTGCACTGTCGATGCACATCAAAAACATTGTCGTCTCCGTCGTAGCGACGGAAATCGCTGCACTTTTCGGAGGATAGAGCAGTAGCGTTAAAGAATTTAACGTCGAGTAAACTGTACGGTGAAACAACACCAAAGTGGAGGGTTCGAATGTTAATGTTTCAGCTCGGTATCAGCCTGGGAAACCTGGATCAGATGCAGAATCAACCAAAGAGCGTGGATGACTTTGTTTGTAAGTTCTTTAATGCTTGCCACAGAACTGCGGTCGTGGTTGTTTTGTATACTTTGTTGTCTGTTGCGGTCGAGACTAGTCACTATATTCTCCCGATTCTCTATATCTTATTGAGAATGCGAGGGGAATTAAAGGCAGAGGTCCACCTCATATTCGTGGTTGAGATAATGGCAGATTCTACATCTCCACACGCTGAATCCAGCGATATAGGTAAATTGTCTCAAAATAGTCTTTAAACCCGTCTCCCTGGACGGGGTCTGTAACAGATTGCTAACCCGAGTTGAAGTGTGAAGCAGTTGATCATATCGATTGAACACGCCAAGACTCGTTGGCCACCGCGGAAGCCGTGGCAGTCAGCCAGCACAGCAATCGGATTTTTGGAGCGATCCGCCTCTGGGCTCCAAAAATGTAGCCATTTCGATCGCTTCAAAAATGGGGCTTTTGTCACTTTTGAGTCTGCTGATGTACATTACTGGGATCAACATGACCAGAAGGCCTAGGATATACCTTTAACTCCAACAACGGAATGAGGTGGCCCCCTGCCTTTAAGTAATCAGTTGGTTCCTAGGTTGAGAAAGATCTAGTATTTTGACACACAGTACGGCAAACGTAATATTGTAACTTCAAAGTAATACGTTTCAGCTATGTGATCTCCCATATTAATGAAAGCAAATCTCCTTCATTTATAGTGGTGTTTTACACATATCACTTAGTTGTACCATATATCATGACCCCCTCATTGGGCTTGAAGGACTTATCATTTCTCTATTGATCCCGAGTGTGATTTTCTTACAATCTTCAGAGCCATTTCAGAGCGTGTGTCTTATATTGGAGAGTATAGGGGATTAGGAAAGGAGTGAAAATTGCCGCATTCACAGGCTGAAGTCAGGCGGTGTGATTGTGCGCTTGATATTTACTGAAAATTGCCGCACCTAGAGGCAGGTGCGTGTGTTAGACGCACGTTCGTCTATTATATGATAGTAGATAGGGGTAGTCGCATTGCTGACGCAGCTCAGACGCACGCGTTTGCGGCCTCGTGGCGGCCACGCGAACTTTTCACTAAGGTTCCGCATTCCGCGTTGATTGCTCTGAAAGAACCTCCGCAAATGGATGTATGTATCTGACTGGTATAAATTACCCTTATCAGTCCATGGTCCTTCCATCAATACTCACTTCCCGTTGATTGAACTATACAGTAACATAGTCAAGTACTAAATTTTGTGATCTGTAGGTAATGCTGAGTGTATGCCTTGTTTTATGTTGGTACATATTGCTTGTTGCCACGATGTTTCCTGTTTCGAAATGATTTCGCTTCAGCATATTGCCAGCAAATCCAACGCCGTCAGGATAAGGAAGATCGACGAGAAAAGGGCGAAGATGTATCAAGCGATGACGAACCACAGAAGTCTGGTTCAGGTGCAGCTAGTCCGACATCCTTCAAACATCCTTTCGGCGTGAAAACCGCTGGGCAAGCAGAAGGAATTAAAATTAACATTGTGGTACGTCTGTTCAGTATCAATATTAATTGACACATTTTGGTTTGTGGACAGTGCTTTTTTTAGAATGCTACACCGATCCCAACGAAAACACCACAGGAACGAATTCTGGACAACTCACAGTTACGGCTTGTGTATCCAGTTTCATCTGGTATCACTCATAAGGAGAATACAGTCAGTTGAACCAACAGATTGATATGGTTTTTTAAAATTTGTTCAACACATCTCCCGCACAGCTTCAGGAGAGGGATAAGTGGACACCAGTCGTAAAGACTGAGTTGAAAACTTGCTCGGCAGAACAGAAGAGATATGTAGGGATCACTAGCTTGGAAGCACAAAAGTACCACAGTTCGGTTAGTTTATAAAACCTCTGTTACGATTTAATTTCTTCCAGCTTACGTAGCAACCGAAACCGCTATACTCCTCGAGGAGTATAGTGGCAGCCAAAGATTAGGACTGGTCGGCCATACGGCTGGTATGTCCACGATTTCAACCGATATTCATCAGATGCACCACCCACGAAATGGCTCCCTCCAAGTTGGCCCATCCGCGGCCTCGAGAAAGAGGTCGCGCAACCGCGCCGCGCGCATGGTAACCGAGTGTTCTGCTGCTGCTGCTATACTATTTCTAGCGGCTTTTCAACCCGATTTTAAGCACTTTCGACCAGATCGGGAAGAAAAGAGCCTAGAAGTATCATTCGAGCGGCAGACGACACCGATCTCGGCACGCGCGGCGCGGTCGCGCTGCGTCCTTCTCGATGCCGCAGATGGGCCACCGCCATTGCCGTCCACGGTACCTATATCGATGGGGAGTGGGATTCATTAGCTGCTGATCACACTGAGCAGAGCCCATCTTTGATGTGAAAGGTCTCATTAGTATTGTCTGGAAAATCATTCAGAAATTATGGTCAGGACTTTGCATACTCACGCTCACTAACTTGTGAGCATGAGTATGCAAATGCACCACATGCTTTAGAGTGAATTTATACCAGCTGTTTGCATACCCCAAACATAGTCATTTCCGAGTTATTTCTTTTTCATGAAGAGCTCCCAGTGTGATGTTTACTTGATGAATGAAAACCACATGCGACAGCTGTGTATGACGCCGCGAAAATTTATGGTATTACAAATTTGCAACTGACGGCTAAGCTGCTGTGATACGCATGTTGCATCACTGTTTGCGGCATGGTTCCTGTTCCAGAGACCCCAATTGTCGTGGCCCATACGAACCAGCACATGCACTTACACTCTGACAATCTGCTGCAACCCATTAACCGTGCTAACCTTCTCGTTCCCCGCCGCGATTCGCCGTTGTGTTAGGCCGTAAGAGCCTTGAAAGTTAGTTCTCTATATAAACATGCTGTCTGTAGGGGTCGGGCGCTGCCCGAAACTCTAAGCCTATTATAAGCAAGCCCCAAGTAATCAGTTTCTAATGGTTGAGAAATCTGTTGGATATTCTTCTCCTATGCCAACACGCATATCTATGTTGTAGAGTTCATCAGCCGATCATCTTCTACCACCACCACCTGCTCCACCTGTTTTAACGGGACTCGGGGGTTTGCTGCCGCCGCCTCCGCCTCCTCCGAAACTTACTGTATGTTTTATTTTCATGTGAAAGTTTTGTAGATGGTGAAATATTACGGTTGTTGCAGGCTTTCGATTCTTTATTACCTCCACCGCCACCATTGCCAGAATTGCTCGTTGTGCCGTCAGAAGAGGAGATGATTATACAAGAACCAGATAAGATTGAAGTGGTATGGTACACTCGAATGTAGAAAATATTGAAAATACGTTTCATTCAGTAATCTCACATATTCGCATTTAGGCTAAGAAAAGAGATGTAGCAAAAGTGCTGGCACAACGAGCAAGCGCACAGTTGACATTGGCATCGAATCCAAACGATTACGATGCTATTCGGATGCTTAAAGAAGCAGATGATCAGGTCTGTGCAGATCTCAGTGTCCTGTTCTGGTTGATTGTGCATGTTATTTGTCATCAGATGGCAGCCTGGGCAGCTGCTAAAAATCTACCGGGTAAATTCACCGGTTCCACTGGTCTCAATGTCCTCTCATCCGAAGAGTTGCAGCCACATGATCCGCGTTTCAATGCGTGGGTGAAGAAGGTAATTTAGATTAGGTTCAAGTATTTTTTCGTTGTTTTGGAACGGGTCCCTTATTTCGTTCTGCTCGTCGACTTTACTCTGTAAGAAAGCTTATTAATTTGCGTTCCCTAAAGCGTATATCCGTGCATTGAGGTACAGTTCTTTTTACAGCTGTAATTGGGCGGTTTCCACTGTAGATCACATTATTCAAAACAAGAATTGTATTTCCTTGTATAGGCGATCCATATCTTCCTTGCCTTCTCAACTGCATTATACCATACAATCAATGCTTTTCCTGGATCCAGCAATAAGAAGAACGTTATTTAGAATCTCCTTTTTCTCTAAAAAAAAGTAGTGTTTTGATATTTTAGGTCTTGGAAAGGGACACGAATAGGAAGCTCCAAAAAAATGAAAGGGAAATGCGTCTTATCGAAGTCGTTTCACTCACCCCGTTTGTACATTTGATTAAACGTGAGAAGCGACTCCCATAGGGGGGGGGGGGGATTGGGCTTGTGATCATGAGTACTTCAGTAGTTTAAGAGTTCAACTTCTACTGTTCCTAGGTCGAAAATTCTTCAAAAAAAAAAAAAAGAAAGAGTGTGGAAAATCAAGACTTCCTTCACGATGTTTAGCACTGAATTTCGGGAAGAATGCAAGTGTTCTCCTCAATGTGATGCGTTCTTTGCGTGGTCGATGCCTGACCATTTGGCTAGTGGGCGAGATTAATCTCGTCAACTAGGCTTTTGGTCAGTGACGTTCGAAATAACGCAGCTAACTTTCTACAGGATGAGGATGTTGATGTGCAGGCTTAACGACGATGTTAGCCGCAATGTGGGCGGTATGCGGACGGATACTCTTTGACCAGTCCTAGTCTTCCACAGTGTCTTCCGATTCTTTGATTTCCACAACTATTCACTACTTCAAATGTATACTACGGGAGGAGATCGATTTTGTCGTTCAAGCGGGTGAAACGTGAGTTTTCATTTTCAATCAACGTTTGTGGTCCAATTTCTCCATTATTTCTCTGGATAGGTTGGCCATTTTTCTTTTTTGTATAATCACATACAGTCAGCGTCGATGGAGCTGACCAAATTTCGGACCTGGAAGCGGACTGTGAGGCGACCACAATGCGCTGTGCACTTGCTATATTCGCTGCTAGATAGTCGTATCGATACTTAGTGTTTTTTTTCTTCGTAAAGCGAAATCCCAAGAAATGCGATAAGAATCGTTACGATTTGCCCCTTCAGCAGCGAAAGTTATCGATGCCAAGCCATGGCGAGGTTTTGCCATGGTCTGGCCTCAAGTTTGCATAGTCGACAGCTCCGTCGACGCTCACTGTAGCTGTTCTCACTTGCCATGAAAGAAAATCCGGCTCAAAAAACACCTTCACTCGGATGTAAGCCCTTCGCACAGCCTATGTGCAATGGGGATATCGTTATATTAATTTCATCATCCAGTTGTGCACTTTCAACTTTAGATTCTCTTCATGGACATAAACTGCTAGTCGGTCTACTTTTGCTAACAAGAATTAAGAAGAACAAAACTACCTGTGTGGATTGTTTAGTACTATTAGACATACCTTTGCACATTGTGTTGAAGATGAAGAATGAGATAGTTAAAATATGACATACAAAAGCTTTGTTTCTTCAAAAGTCTTTGTATGTCGTTACTCAGAAGCTGCAGCTACGTCACACGGATGGAAGACCTGGGAAATTTCTTGAAATCACCCTAAATGAACGACTCATTACGCACAAGGTAGTAGGTGACACACTCCTGGATGCGCCGACTTTGCCATTGAAACGGTGGCGCATAAGTAGTGTCCCACAATAAAAACGCACAGAATCTTTTGAAACCAAATATTTCAACGGCCTCTCTGAGGACTATTCAACTTAAAAAACTGCCGCAGATCAGTAGCTTCGAAAGCAGTGGTATGCCTCCGCAATGGACCAAAAACCGGCCGTCCACGTATGTAGGGATGCTCTTTGCTGAAAGGAAGCTGTTTTTGACGACTGGTCGGGTACACCATCCTGAGGTTCGTAGGGTGCATATGGAAAGTTGCGAGGAAGCTGACACAGCTACCTGCGCCTTACAAAACCCATATCCGGGATTAATTGCGGTTTTCGCCCGAAACTCGGCGACTAGGGAGAGTTTCTCTCATTTTGGAAATGAACATGGACAATAGCGGGTATCAGAATATTTTGAAGGAGCAGCTGCCTCCATGGGCTAGCAACCAACTGTGAAAACGGTCACAGGTTTCTTCAGCAGCATGGAGTGCTTGCTTATCAAAACAAAAACCACCTAAGATTGGTGCCTTGCGAGCGTGTCCGAATCCAGCCTTTCCTCCGAGAAGTCGGCCAAGTCTTCAGGCTTGGACGTTGTCGATTTTTCGATCAAAGGCGGTGTCCCACCTCGTTTGTATATTGGGAATGTCAACAGATCCTTGATCTCCTCGCCACGCTCATTCCAATAATGTGTATCAACAGTCACAGAAATGATCTATTTTTGGATCGGGCTAAGCCTCAGATTTCGTGGATCATTCGGGCGGAAGGCTCCATTTGTGCTAGCTGCCCATGGGGGCTGCAGTATTGAGAAGTCTTGACGTGTCCGATCGATAAAAACGCCAGCTTCACACGTCAGTTCGGACCAGCAAACTGCCATACACCCTTTACAGATCCCGTCCCGAAAAACGCATTTAAGTGCCGCTTTGAGGTAATTTATGCATAACGCTGAAATCATCGCGTAGTAGTCATCCACAAGGGCTACTATGTGGCTCAAACACGAAATCGTGGTGGGACACTGCATTTTGGGTGGTCCCTGAAGGGGAGGCCCACAAGAACGATAGAACCGACCGGCGTGTAATCGCCGCCAAAGTCACCAGGAGGGGCTGGAACGAAAGCCTGCATGATCACGATGGCCGTAATGGAGGAATATTTTACGCGTCCGAGGGCTGTGATCCATACCAGACAAGATACAACACTTGTTTCATTACATAATATCAAATTGTACCTCAAGGAGTCATCCGCGAATATGGTGTTGCACGATTTCTGTGCGTTCTCCTCACTTGTTGGACAGTATTTATGTGCCAGCCTGTACAGAATTTGAACTGCTCGGCCTTACATCGGACCAGTGTGAACGACATAATCCCAGTAAAGGCGCAGGACAGATCCGCACATGTACGGTTTGCACTACTCTCACTGTGGGAACGATTACTGCTTACCCATATAGCAGAGGATGCTGAGAATTTTTTGAGCTGGATAAAATAGGTGTTGGGTTATTTTGATCACCCTAGAAAGTCCGTCTGTCCCACGCTGATTGTGGTGTAGTGGTGAGGTTGGACTCACACGAATGATTGAACATGATAAACTTGCGGTTTTTCTCTATTTTTCAGATTTCACACTGATCAGCGAGTGGTCGTCGGAGTAGGCTATACAATTATTCACACAGTAGTTGCGTTCTATGTGAGATAATTCATCAATAATTGAGCTTTTAGGATATGTTCAAGAATACGCGTCCTTCAGTTGGGGGTGTGGGCATGCGACTTATGCAGAAAATGGGCTGGCGGCCAGGTGAAGGCCTCGGTCCTGATGGTATGGGGAACGTTGAACCATTGGTGTTGGACGTGAAAAATGATAGAAAAGGTAAGTGTCCAAGAATAAAAACGAGAAGACATAGGCGAGAGTGCTGAATTTTAGGCTTGGTTGCGCAAGATGACCTCGGTGGCAAAGGAGGCTCGGCGCCAAAGAGCGGTGGAGATTTGATGGGTTTGTTCAATGTCTTAACTACACTGGTGTCATGATCTGATTAGTGAATGTAATCAATCTGTAGTCTCTCTCATAAATCTTTGTCTCACGCTGCACCGCCCATCTGCTGAACGGCACCGCATCACCTATGCATTATCATACATGGTGGGGCGTGGCTCAACTGACGGATGGTGAAACGTGAGACAAGGATTTCTGAGAGAGGCTGTAACTAATGCTCCATAATTTCATTCTTGCAATTTCTTAATTTCTTCTTTACATTGGGATGGAATCGTTCAACTGCTCTCAGTTTATCAAAAAATGTTATAAAATTTCTTGATTTTGACAGTGGTTAAAGGCAGCGCTCACGGAAATGTTCACTTCCGAAGTGAGTCGTTTACTACATATGTTATCGGCCGTTAGACAATTACAGCGGTAAGTTGAATACTGAGAATAGCCATCTATCTGCGGAGATGATGCCGTGGACGAAGATGTCAACCTGGCAATTGGGGCTGTGTAGCGCCGGTTAGCGCCATTGGACGAGTATACGCGTGTGGTCCAGCGCAGTGGATGAAATGCGACGTATGGAATGCGTGCCATTTATTATTGTTTCGTGGAGGGACCTATCAGCGGAACACTCGTCCGCGCGTTGGGTGTGCGGGAAATAACTGACTTCATTTCCTGTTTCCCGCGTGTTTCACATTACTTCATTATTGCCGATGAGTCCGCCTACGTCAAAAACCCCACTTACCCTCTGAAGATCTGCAAGACAGAAATAACTAATCTGCAAGACAGAAATTTCCTCGAGTGCTACCTTCAAGGTGGCATGTTCACAGTGAGTGTCGATGGTGACATCATTTGTTAGTGCGTTTTCCGAGATTACGAGAAATACGCGGCGCGTCCGTACTGCTCGCGCAGGAATCGGCGCTATTGTGGCAAACCAGGGTTTTATTGATAGTTTTCGTCATGCTTAACTTTAAAAAAACTAACTAACTATCAAGAAAACCCTATAGTTTGTGGTCACGGTGAGGATTCTAGCGCGAGCGGCGCGGACATGCTTGTCGAGGTCGCAGAAAACGCACACCCACCGACGCCTACTGTATATTTAATACACCCATGATTTTGCACCACATAATTTTTCACATATCTCAGCCATAACATGAGCAATCGGACCGAAGTCCTAGTTCTCTGATAACTGTGCAGGACGAACGCAGACCAAACGGCGTAATGGTTCGGGTAGAAAAACTAGCAGCAACGATTGCCAGTTGCTGCCATCCTCCCCTCGATTGCTGCTCAATCTGTCGGCCCTTTAGCAGCAATTGCTGAGGGACGGCAGCAATCAAGGGGAGAATGGCAGCAAATGGCAACCGTTGCTGCTAGGGTTTCTTACCGAACCATTACGCCGTTCGGGCTGCTTTCGTGCTGCACAGTTATAAGAGTTAGTATGTGTTTGGGCTCTTTATGGGCTTTCTCTGTATTCCTCACTGCGAGCAGAGAACCAGTTGAGTTAAGCACATTCCTACCCAACATCTGCTCTTGCCGTATAGTGCGTATTTGCTAGATTCAACCACAGAAGCATGTCGCAAGTTTTTCAGAACCCCAAAAACTAGTTTCTGATCGCATCTGAAGCATCTGAAACTTGCTTTCCCAAAAAAAAAAAACTTGTCGACAACTTGTTTTAACACTTCCACTTCCACACACTTCCGTTGTGTGGAAACAAGTTGTCGACATGCTTTTGGGCAGACAACTTGTCGACAAGCAATTGTGAATACAAGTTTCCGACAAGCTTTTGGGAAAGCAAGTTTCAGATGCGATTAGAAACTTGTTTTTGGGGTTCTTAGGTGTCTGGAAATTTTATCGAATCTCGAGAACGACGGAGGCCTCGAAATTTTCCCGCAAGTTCCTGAATGCCTCTTACTAATCGGAGAAAAATCTGCAGCCTTTAAGAGAAGTAGGGAATACGAAACGTGTAGCAGCGGAAATATGTTTGGTTTTCATCAAAATAGCATTTTTATGAGGAACACCAATAAATAAATAGAATCGTGATATAGAAATGTTAGAATCATTTGAAGCCACTTCAGTATCGAAGCACCCCGTTTCGATGGTTATGGAGTTATGCGCAAAACGTAAATGGCCATCACCGACGTTCATCAGCCACGAATCTGGTCCTCCAAACGTCAGAGAGTTTAAATGCACGGTAAGATTGCCGTTGTTTTTTCTCCGCTTGTTCGCTATCTACTCACGTATTTACCTAAGGCCATCGTTAACGGCGTGGAGTATAAGTCAAATGTTGTGTCCCGCAGCAAAAAGGACGCGAAGGCGTTGGCATGTCAGGTGAGTGTTTTCATTGGTGATGGAGGTTACGAGCAAGATTTAACCTTCTTGCAGATAGTTCTTCAATCCCTCGGCCTTGTACCTCGTGATCCGTCAT